>OY101440.1:71503427-71570542 GCA_956483585.1 Gymnocheta viridis
GGGGCTATTGCTGCTGAGCAAGATAATCGCCGTTTTTGCCTTAAATCTATACATTCATTTTTAAATAGGTCTGAAATTATATTGTTATTTTCCCTTTGAAGTTTTGGCGTTGGGTCTATTCTGGTTGTTCTGTATGTCTTTTTGTCTTCTAGTAATTCCTCCATTTTATCCTTGTAATCTATTTTGTACATTAATACCGTTTTATTTCCTTTGTCCGCTTGTAAGGTAATGACCTCATCATTTTTTTCCAAAATTATTATTATTATTGTTTTGGTATTATACCATAGCTTCTACATGAAAGTATAAATTTAAGTCCCTGTTGTTGTTGTATTAGTTTTTTTGTTTCATTGCAATAGTTCTTCATTGTTCGTTGTGTTTCGTTGTTGTATTTAAGTTCGATGTGTTTAAAATAACCCTTCATGATTGAATTCTTATGTTGATGCTGGTACTATATTTGTTATTAATGCTGATGAATTTTTTTTTTAAATAAATTTGTTTCGGCAAGCTCTCCGATGTTATCCTATGATTTGTTTATTTTTTGGCCAGGTTATTTAAATGTTCTTATTTATTTCCAATAAGCTAATTGGGTCTATTATTTTTATGTAAATAAAAAACTTTTTTACATCTTCTTCCCAACGTTTCGTCAATTTTTTGTTGACATCTTCAGGGGATTTTTATGTCTATTTAATTTAAAAACATTACATATTGTAATACCAAACACACCAAAAATACAACAAATAGGGTAAAGAATCTTTTTAAATGCAACACGATTAAAGCAAAGTTAAGAAACATTGAAAATAATTTTCACAAAAAGATATTAAACTTAGAAATATCACAAATTAACACAAACATTAAATTAATCAAACGGATCATTTATAATATCAGCATTGGCATTAAGAATATGTTAACAGAAGAGGACTACACAAATTTTATTCGTAAATAAATGGAGAGATCAAAACATATGACAAAGAGTATAAAGGAGAAACAAATTAAAAAATTACATACACTGAAAGAAAATTATTTCAAATTACACGGTCTTATTTTTAATGAGAGTTGGTTTGAAAATAAAACTAATTTAGAAATTCCAATGGAAATCAAATGGATGTTGTCCCTGGGAAGAAAATTCGCCTTACCAGTTATTAAACATAGTTTTTCGCCTCTGCATATCATTGCTGATATTGAGCAATGTATTCAAGCAATTGACGATAATGAAGACCAGATTAAGGAAATTAGTAGAATAAAATTAGCGAATAACATTACATTTTTCAGGAGAAAACTTAAGAATACCCCTAAAGAGAAATTCATCCTCACAGTTTTTGAGAAAACAAAAAAATTTTGGAAAAAACATGATGAGGTCATTACCTTACAAGCGGACAAAGGAAATAAAACGGTATTAATGTACAAAATAGATTACAAGGATAAAATGGAGGAATTACTAGAAGACAAAAAGACATACAGAACAACCAGAATAGACCCAACGCCAAAACTTTAAAGGGAAAATAACAATATAATTTCAGACCTATTTAAAAATGAATGTATAGATTTAAGGCAAAAACGGCGATTATCTTGCTCAGCAGCAATAGCCCCGAGAATATACGGCCTCCCGAAAATTCACAAAGTTAACACTCCCCTTCGACCAATTGTATCTTCCATGAATGTCCCTTGTTATAAACTTTCTAAATATATAGGCCAAATACTTAAAAATATTGTCTCCGAAAAATACAACATAAAAAACTCGGCGGAACTCAAAAAACAATTACAACATATAAAAATGGAAGAAGATGAAGTACTTATATCTTTTGATGTCGTGTCCTTGTTCACGAATATCCCAGTTCATACGGCCATTAAAAACATTATGGGTAAATGGGAAACTATAAAACAACAAACTAAAATGTCGAGATCCATGTTTTTAAAAATTCTTAAATTTTGCCTGACTGATAACAACTATTTTTTTACGAAAGGAAAATCTACAGCCAGATTTTTGGAATGCCAATGGGCAACCCCCTTTCTCCCACCATAGCTGATATAGTGTTAGACAGTTTACTTGACGAAGCAATTAACGAATTAAAGAAGAAAAACATCAATATTAAATACATAGTTAAATATGTAGATGACATATTAGCTATAATAAAATTTGACGACAAAGAAGAGATCCTGAATGCTTTCAACTCTTACCATCCTAAAATCCAGTTCACCACGGAAATTGAAAAACATAATAAAATAGCATATTTGGATACCTACCTACATAGACGTAATAATAATATTAAATTTGACTGGTATTCAAAAGAAACATCTTCTGGAAGACTGATGAATTTTAACGCAACGCAACCAAAACATCAAATAATAAATACGGCGAGAAGTTTTGTTTATAGAGTACTACATATAAGCGACGAAGAATTTCACACTACAAACATAAACAAAATTAAATCAATACTAATAAACAATAGTTTCCCAATAAAACTTGTAAACACGCTAATTGAAGGAACACAAACAAAATTAAAAAATAACATTAACATAAAAACTACTAATCTACTAAAACTACTAAGTAAAGTTTATTCCTGGCTTAACTGATAATAAAAATATTAAAGCAACAATAGAAACACAGAACGTATGTTTTGCCTATAAACCACATACAACACTCAACACGATTTTTTCTAAAATCAAGACGCCTGTTGAGAAACAACAACAAAACAATGTGGTATACGAAATAGCATGTAAGGGAAATGATAACCAAAACTGTGACTTAATTTATATTGGCACAACAAAAAGAAGTTTACAAACAAGAATATGCGAACACAAAAATGATATAGAGAAACAAAAAGAAACAACAGCACTAGCAAAACATATGATCAACGAAAAACATAAACCAGACTTTGACAGAATAAAAATATTGGACATAGAAACAAAAGAAAAAAAGCTTTACACAATAGAAAGCTTACGTATACAACAGAAAATTAACAAAACTATGAACCAAAAAGAAGACACCGATAACATCAGTTCCAGTTACAGAGCTGTGATAAAATAAAACAAAAAGAAAACCACTGTGATACTATTTTAAGTTGTGTGTTTAATTTAATTTCATGTTAAATGTTGCAATCATTTAGATAGAATTTAATGTGATAAATTACTAAATAATTGTAAGTTTATAATATGTTTGATGTTTTCTATTTTTGTAATATGTAATGTTTTTAAATTAAATAGACATTGACAGAAATTCACTTTTTCACTAGTTAATTTTACACTACTGCATTTATAAATTATTTCTTCTTATTTGCTTTTTATGATTAACTTTTTATTTTAATGTAGAATATTTATTGCCGATGTTACTTGTACGGTCGAAAACTTAACTCTGATCAAACTCTTTCTTCTTGTCACTCAGACGACAAAAAGCAAGAGAAAAATAACTCGTTACAAAGTAACGAGAACCACACAGGGTTACCATACGTAAACATCCCGCCCCCCTTGCTGTATTGCAATAACAACGAGGGCCGGCGTACAATGATATAAAAAATTTATAATTCAAATAGTGTAAATATTATTAGATATAATTCAAATGTTGTAAATATAAGTATAAAGGGTTAGGGTATAATAGAAAAGTTTAAATATAAAGTAAATACAAATGCAAAATGTTAGAGTATAAAAGATTTAAACGGCGAATTTGCCGATGATCACCCATCCCAGTACAGTGTCCTGCGCCAGTGGAGATCCAATAGCAGCTGTCTGCAGTCCGCTCCTGATCAATCTGGGATACACATCTGCTCCCAGTACAAAGTTGATGGTGTGGCTTTCGAAAAACTCCGGATCAGCCAGGCGCAAGTTGCGGTAGGCGTCAGTGACGCTACGGTCCAGGCGTTTTGCTGGCGGCCTTTCAGGCAAATCGTCTGCAATACGGGCTTTCACAGTGAAGGTCCCTCCTTCTTCAGCAAACCGAGTGCGAAACTTAAAGTGGCACCATTTGTCCTCGTGGAATCTTTCAAACGGCAAATGATACCGTTCGACCAGAAAAGCCGCTAGTGAACTCGTTACGGCGCACGGATTCAACAGTCCGCGAACTAGGTTCCATTCATTATTCAAATACATGCGGATAATGACGGTAGGCACAACAGTGGTGGGGTCTGCTCGGCTCAATGGCTCGTTCACTCTGGTGATTTCGGGGGGATGAAGAAGGGTGTAGTGATTGATGTTGCAGTGGTTGCAGCGATCACGACTACGGCAATTCTGGAGACGGTGCGAATGGGCAAGACAATTCTTGCAGTAGAGATGGCGTTGGACGACGTCCAGCCTGGCTGATACCGACATTTTATTAAATTTGGCGCATTTTCGCAACGGGTGGTCTTTTCGACATAAATGGCAGTCGGGAGCTTTAGCTTTGAGCTGAATGGCGAGCTTGCGTTCCTCAATCGGGGAGTCATGATTGCGGCGACGATGATGCATTTTTGCTGCAACCGGGAAAAAATAGGGGGGGAAAATTTTTTGTCATGTCGACGGGGGAATTGTGAGTAAAATTAATTTTACGATCGGCCGAGTAATGGTGCCATTGGCAGTGCGTACCTCGGCAACCCGTACCTTGCTATCGGAGCCGGGAAAAATCTTATCGACACGACCGAGACGCCATTGATTAGGGGGTAAGTTTTCTTGCTTGACAACTACAAGATCGCCAATTTCTAAATCTCTAAGGGGGAATCTCCATTTATTTCGTTTATGAAGTTCGCCTAAATACTCTTCTTTCCACCTGCGAGCCAAATGATGATGAAGTATTTTTAACTTCTGCCAACGATTTACATAATTAAGGGAGTGGATGGAGCAGTCAGGCTCTGGTGGAGATAAGAGTGGAGTGCCGACGAGGAAATGACCTGGGGTGAGAGCACATAAATTGTTTGGGTCTTCACTCATTGGGCTTAAAGGTCTTGAATTGAGACATGCTTCGATTCGAACGAGCATGGTGGTGAATTCTTCGTACGTAAAACTTTGAGTGAGGCAAATCTTTCGAAAGTGCGATTTAAAGCTTTTTACCCCTGCCTCCCAGAGGCCACCCATATGAGGAGCTCCAGGAGGGATAAAATGCCATTCGACGGGGCTAAAACTGTCCTGAGACAAAAGACCCTTTTGCAGTAAAGACATGAACTGTTGCTTATCTTGACGTAAGATATTAGAGGCGCCGACAAAGGCTGTGCCATTATCGGAGTAAAGGGCATGAGGTGTTCCTCTTCTTGAAAAAAAGCGCGCGAATGCGGCTAAAAGGGCTTGTGTTGATATGTCTCCGGTGGCTTTAGGCTTGCCAGACATTGAGCTTGACATTGACCATTGACTGAGAGAACACTGAAGATGGCACATAGCCGAAACCGGTCAGTTTATCAACCAAATTTGACGTGGGATGACGGAAATTCATTCCAAATTAGACCAAAAAAAAAACTTGATTTTGAAAAAAAAACTTGACAAGTAAAAACACTCATACTAAATATATAAAAGAGATTTTTAGTTTTTAAAGAAGAACTTCTGGATAATTATTATTGGGAAAATAGGAATTAAATTTTAACTTTTACTCGTAAAAACAATTTTGCTGAGAGTTTTTAGCTAGTCTATAATAAATAAATAATAATTTCCATAAATAACTTGACAATTCTTCAAACACATAAGTTTTATTAAAAAAACAATGAAAAGCCGCCTGTATTATTCCACCATGGGTATATCAAGTCGGCTAAGCTGGCTAAGTTCACGACTTGCTTCTCTGGTTCAATGTTGTCAATTTACTAGTGTTGAGTAATGGGGTAAATATCAGTGTTGGCACTTTTATAATAATTGTACAGAAAGTTATAGTTATAGTTATTTTTTAAACTATAATTGCACAAAAAAAAATATGTATCATATTAGTCCTTAGTTCTATTGATAGTAAAAATATGGGCTTTAGATTTGTTTTTTAGAAATATACACATACTTTTTTTAAGTATTATTACATAGCTAGAATAAATTTGAGAAAAAAAGTTAACTTACAAAAAAGCTTGACAAATCACTTTTTCACTTGACACTTGACGCGCATTAAAAAACTTGACAATCAGGCCAAATCAGGCCCTTCTGGCAACCCTAGGTGGCTTCCAAATGTATCGCCTTGGTGGAAAAACATACGAAAACGAGCACGTAGCCCTTAGTAATTTTGCAGCCGCGAATCGCATAAGATTTTATGTCAAAGGGTCCGGCAAAATCGATTCCAGTGTTGCAGAAAGGACGAGACAAACTTGTACGCTCGGGGGGTAACGCCGCCATGATTTGTTGGTTGATTTGGCGTTTATGTCTCATACAAATAAGACATTGAGATAATATCGTTTTTATCAAAGTTTTTAGTCGTGGGACGTAATAACGCAGTCGCATTAGGCGATATAACAACGCATTTTGACCATGCAGAGAATATTGATGTAAATATTTGAGAAGTAATCGCGTAAAACTGGCATGATATGGTAATAGAATGGGGTAACGCTCGTCGTACGTTAATGTAGGAGAATTTGCCAAACGGCCATTAATTCTCATAGCTCCGATAGAGTCCAACAATGGGTTAAAGGTTAAGAGCGGGCTTTTGCGGGATAGCGGTTTTTGTTTCGATAATTGTGAATATTCGTCGAAAAAAAATGATTTTTGGCAGACCATTATCAAACGATTTTTGGCGAAGACGATTTCTTTAGCTGATAGCTCGGGATTGATGTTATCAGAACTTTGTTTGGCGCGCAACCGGTTGTAGAAACGAAAGATGTAACATATGACTCTTAATGCACGAGGAAGGTCCGAAAAGCTTTCTAGAATATCTTCGGGGTGAATTGTAGTGGTAAGAACTCGCATTGGCCGTTGTTCTTCTTCAGTTTCAAAATCAGCTTTTCTTGAAGGCCATTCATTATGGGGACGTTTGAGCCATAAAGGTCCATGCCACCACAAATCATTTGATAACAACTCAGTAACCGTGGTACCGCGAGATGCCAGGTCAGCTGGATTATTTTTGGAGTCCACGTGAGACCAACAATCCTTGCCCACCTTATCAATAATAGAGGAAATTCGATTTTCAACGAAAGTTTTCCACTTATGAGCCGGTTGTTTCAGCCGCGACAACACAATGGTGGAATCTGTCCACAAGAAGATGTTGTAATCCTTGAGATTGAGCTGAGCTTGAGTAGATTCTGTCACGTTTGCTAGTAGTTCAGCTCCGCATAATTCTTTCCTAGGTAAGGAGATAAACTTCACTGGTGCAACCTTCGTTTTGGCTACTAGAAGGTGACTGGTGACATAACCTTGGGACTCAGCGCGAAGGTAAATGGCTGCTGCATACGCCTTTTCCGACGCGTCACAAAAGCCGTGTAATTCGACCTTGTAGCAGGGGTCGAAATCAATAAAAAGGGGAATTTTAATTTGCTCGATGTTTATGTAGTCGTCGAGAAATTCATGCCATTTTTGCATCGTCAGGGGGTTAAAATTTTCGTCCCAGTCAGTACCATCTTTCCATACTTGCTGCATAATGATTTTCGCAACGATGATTTTGGGTGACAGCCAACCTGCTGGGTCGAATAATCGTGCTATTTCCGATAGCACACACCTCTTTGTAGCGAAATTACGATTTGGTGTAGATTTTAGTTTAAAATAAAAATAATCACCTCCTGCGTTCCATCTAAGCCCTAAAGTTTTGGTTATGCTGGAGTCTGACAATGTGAGGAACTCTTCATCCAGCAAATGTGTCGGTGGTAGACCGTGTAGTAACATTTCATTGTTTGCCGTCCATTTACGAAGCGAAAAACCTGCTGTGGCAAGAACTTTTATGAGTTCATCGCGTGATTTCAGCGCCGATGATATTGTGTGTGCTCCATAAAGGACATCGTCGACATACATATAGTTACGTAGGACTTCGTCGACGTTAGGATGAGTGGTTTCGTTCTCCTTGGCGAGTTCTAGCAACGTCCTAATTGCCAGATAGGGGGCACAGTTCACGCCAAATGTGACTGTGTTTAACTCATGGTCGTGGACGAATTCGGTTGGAGAATTTCGATGTAAAATTCGCTGAAGGGGGGTATGAGAGGGGTGTACCAAAATTTGGCGGTACATCTTCTCGATGTCCGCGTTAAAAACATAGCGGAAAAATCTCCATCTTAATATTAAGATCATTAAATCTGCCTGTAGAACTGGACCAGTATGAAGCAGATCGTTGAGGCTTACGCCGTTTGATGAGGGATTTGATGCGTTAAACACCACACGTAATTTCGTTGTGGTGCTGTCGGGTTTTAGAACAGCGTGGTGGGGCAAATAATATGTGCCGCTGTCACCACTTACGGGGGTTACCTTGGCCATTTGGCCAAGAGCAGAATATTCGATAATAACTCGATCATATTCAGCTTTGAGTTGGGGGTTTTTGGTCAATCGCGCTTTATTTCGTAGAAATTGTGATCACGCATTTTTTCGGGATTGACCAATATTTAATTTTTCGGGGTATTCCTGTTTTAAAGGGAGTGATACAACGTATCGACCATCCTGATTGCGGAAGGTAGTAGAGGTGTACAGATTTTCGCAATATCTATCCTCTGGTGATGATTTCGTTTTCTTCGGTAGATCTTCCAGCTCCCAGAAGCGTCGAAGTTGATCATCCAACGCGACGGTGTTATAAATGATAAAATTGCCTTTTTACATGGATTGGCAGATACATTGCCGGTAATTATCCATCCGAAGGCAGTTTTCTGCGCAACCAAAGACCGTTGTCTATCCCAGTGCAGCCCATCTTGAATTATTTTTGGGTAGACATCTCCACCGAGAAGTAGGTCAATGTCGGACTCACTGCTGCGGCAAGCATCGGCTAACTGCAGATGTGAAAAACTGCTGTTTGCCAGCGATGATGAGGGGTAATATGCAAGCTGACCTGTCAACTTGCTGATGACTAATGCCTCTGAAAACAGTGTAAACGATGGATCGATAGGAGAGCCTATTTTAATGGGGCATGTATGCGCTGAGGTAGCAGTTAATGAATCACTTAAGCCATGTATTTGTGCTTGAGGCCTAGACGCTTTTGTAGTTTGCGTGAAATGAAAGTTGCCTCAGATGCAGAGTCGATTAGCGCGCGAACTGTATATTTGCAATCGTCCTGATATACGTCAACAAGAGCAGTGCCTAGTATGACGGATTGTGTAGTGGGGGTTAGGTGTGTTGAAAATGATTGCAGCATTCTGTCAGCGGCTTGTGCTGACGTAGATGGGCTTCTATCTAACGGAGGACGATTATTATTCAGAGGGGGAGAAATTACGGGGGTTGTATTGGCGGATCGTTGCGCAGGGGTGCGATGAAGCAATGTGTGATGTTTTCCTTTGCACGTATGGCAGGCATATTTGCTTTTGCATGCTTTCGATCCATGAGAAGTCCCCAGACAATTTGTACATCGATTTTGTACTTTTTTTTTTTTTTTTTTTTTTTTTTTTTATCTTGGACCAGCACTCAGGGGATGATGACCCCTACACATGCAATGCATTGTGCTGGAACTAGTGGAAAGGGATAGTGATAGATATGAAAGGAGGTGAAGCTTCATTCGTTTTTTTACAACTCTGCTTTTTTTTTCTGCACGTTTATTCGTAGAGCAGTGTTGCAGCGCCTCTGGTGGCGAGGAGGACATTACGAGTTTTGAAGCTGTGTTTGTTTAGTTTAGTAGCCACTTCTTTTTATTAATTTTATTTTACTTCGCCGTTGATTGTGCTACTCAGTACCAACGAAGGAGGGCGCTCTGATGTTACATTGGAATTAGTATCAGCTGAAGTTGGTACTGTTCAGTGACCAGTGACCATGCCTTCGCCACTGAAACCTTCCGCTAACAACTGACACAAAGGCACACCAATGCACATCAGAGAAATGCGTGGTGTTTTTATTTCATGACTCTGTCTGACACTGGGTTTGAACCCAGGTCTTTCGGTTTGTAGTCAACGTGCTTACTACCTGAGCCAACGCCACCCGTTAACCGTAGCATAGCGTTCTTCGATTGGCATTGCTAGGAAAACGGGACAAAATCTAAGGGGATGAAATTGTGGGCAAAGAGCACATTTTCCCATCGTTCCTTTGGAAATATTAGTCTGGTAGCTTTGAAGCTTTTGCTTTGAAGACGAATTAGATTTATTCAGCTTAGCCAAATGCGCGGTTTTAGAACTATTCGAATATCAGCAACCGATTCTAACGTGTGAAACCGAGATGTTAGAAACACATCCAGCTCCTTCCAAGTGGGCAAATCGGTTGTAGGCGGCAAAGATTGTTCCCATAAATTAAGGGTAACTTCAGGTAAGCAGGTCGAGCAGATATAGACAAATATTGGATCCCAGTTCTCTGTTTCGATTTGAAGCAAACAAAGATTCGTAATACAATCGCTAATGGTACGTTGCAAACGCCTAAGATCCGAACTAGTTTCCCGCGACATCGGTTTTATATTGAAAAGTGATTTCAATTGTGCGTTGACTAGGACCCTCTTGTTTTCATAACGATGCATGAGGTTCTCCCATGCCATAGCAAAACCTTCGTTGGTCATGGGACAAGTTTTGAGAAGCTCACGTGCTTCGCCTTGAGTCTTTTTCATCAAGTGGCACATTTTCTCTACGGGCAAGAGACGTTTATTGTTGCGGTACAAGGCTGTGAACATATCACGGAATGTCGGCCAGGATTTGTAGTCGCCATGAAAGACTTCAGTATCGCATGGTGGTAAGGAAATATGTGGGGTAATATCCCCGTGTTGTTCCGCTGATGCAGAAGCGACGGTGGCCTGGGCCCGAATAGTGGCGCTACGTTCTTGAATAGCGGCGCGGATCTCCGTATAGGCTTCAAAGGTGGAGTAAAAACGGTTCTCCAATGTTGCCATTTCGATTTCAGCCTTAATCGTTTCATAATTATCCAACGCGGTTTCGTAGAGTGTGTCGAAACTAGACCATAGCTGTTGGTTTTGAGCCTCCAAGGTATGGAGTGTGGGCGTCTCTTCTTTCAAGCCCTTAAAATAGCTTTGAAAACTTACCACGCGATCAGAAGCGCGTATCAAATTTTTTAACGTTGCCATTACAATGAAAAGCTTGCGGAGTGGTTGATTGTTATAGGGGTTTACGAGATCGTCACTGGTATTCCAGGTGGCGATCCGTGTATCGGGGGTTATGAAGATTTAAAGAAATCTTCAAAGGTGCTGATAATAAGCGACCTGTTTATATGGGTGAAAATTTTTAAGAAAATTTTCAGTGGTGCTTCGTATAAGCGACCAATGT
The DNA here is from genome assembly GCA_956483585.1 of Gymnocheta viridis. Lineage (NCBI taxonomy): Eukaryota > Metazoa > Arthropoda > Insecta > Diptera > Tachinidae > Gymnocheta > Gymnocheta viridis. The sequence goes on from OY101440.1 coordinate 71,514,668, forward strand.
ATGGGGGTTATGAATATTTAAAGAAATCTTCAAAGGTGCTGATTATAAGCGACCTGTTTATATGGGTGAAAATTTTTAAGAAAATTTTCAGTGGTGCTTCGTATAAGCGACCAATGTATGGGGGTTATGAAGATTTAGAGAAATCTTCAAAGGTGCTGATTATAAGCGACCTGTTTGTATGGGTGAAAATTTTTAAGAAAATTTTCAGTGGTGCTTCGTATAAGCGACCAATGTATGGGGGTTATGAAGATTTAGAGAAATCTTCAAAGGTGCTGATTATAAGCGACCTGTTTATATGGGTGAAAATTTTTAAGAAAATTTTCAGTGGTGCTTCGTATAAGCGACCAATGTATGGGGGTTATTTGATGTATTTAAATAATTAAATATATTTTTAAATTATATATTCTCAATATTTTTATGTAGCGAAAAATATTTGTTTAATGTTCTGACATGTGCGTACGACGGGGGTTATAGGTATTCAATAGTAAAACTACCTCATAAGTTTTCTTCGGCTCGTTAATAAAATAAAAAATTTATTTTATGTTCGCTCTGGGGACTTGCGGTGCAGCCCTCGTAACTACCTGTTAATAAAGGTTCTTATGTATCAGCTGTTGCATATGCTCTACTGACCTATTTATTTAACAGAAGTAAATGCATTCCTACATACAAGCGTATACATGTATGTATGCTTTACTTTGTGTGGTTGATCGTTCACTCGCTCTTGTAGGGAAAAAATCATCCACCAGAAATAAATATGTTCATACATGCAAGCGTATGGCTGTATGTATGTTTTATTATTGGTGTGCTTGTTCGTTCTCTCGCATTTTAATGAGAAAAAATCATCCACCTTTTTTGTGCATAAAGAATATCACGTTGAGAGATTCTTTATGGTATTTACTTTTAAGGGACAACAACAAACAACAGCATTAGTTGCTTCGGTAAATTTTAGGTACTTACGCTTTTTGTTCTTTATTTATCCTCTTGTATGCATGAGGAAGTGTTGTGATACGATGTGACATGTACATATGTGTACTTGTTCAAGGGCAAATTCCAAAGCTTTTTTTCTGGATTATTATTTTGTTTTCTTCTTTGCTCTTTGAGGGATAAATATGAATTTACTGTCTGCTTCACCGGTATGTAGTTACATACATATGTATATATATGTATGTTTAAATCGTTCGTGGACCGTTAGTGTTTTTTATAAAAAATAGATTGAACATTAATTTGATAAAAATGAACAGGTTTTTCTTAAACTAACGTTTTACGACGCGACTGTACACACATGTTCAGAACGGGGGTTAGTTGCCATTTATTGCAAAAATGTCATATCTCACAAAAAGTGATGTTAGACCAGTTAGTGGGAAAAATGGAATTTGGTTGAAACAAAGGGGGTTAATTGCCGTTTATTTCCAAAACGGCATATCTCACAAAATTTAAAAAAAAGGGGGTTTTCCAGATAGCAAAGGTGGGTGCCGGGTTATAGATGACCCGGATCCGGCTCGAAGGACCAAAATGTGCTGGGCACACGGGGGTTGGACAGGTATAAATAATATGGATAAAATTTATGACTTACCGGTCTTGATGATTGTGTGGGAGGGGTTGTTGTTGTGCGCTGCTTTTAAAGTGTTGCCTAAAGTTAACTTCCTTCTATGCGTTCTGCGTTCTGCGTTTTCCTTTGTGGTTCCAAACTGTTTTAAGCTGATATTGTTGTATTTTATTTTGTGTTCTTCAAAATGGTCAGAATCTGATTCTAAGTCGATGACAAATATTTACTTAACCTATTTTTTCAATTTGGGACTCCTTTTATTAATGGGTTGAGTATAGGCTTGCCAGATCTAATTTGTCAAAAAGCTTGACATTGACCAAAAAAAACTTGATTTTGAAAAAAAAACTTGACAAATAAAAACACTCATACTAAATATATAAAAGAGATTTTTAGTTTTTAAAGAAGAACTTCTGGATAATTATTATTGGGAAAATACGAATTGAATTTCAACTTTTACTCGTAAAAACAATTTTGCTGAGAGGTTTTAGCTAGTCTATAATAAATAAATAATAATTTTCATAAATAACTTGACAATTCTTCAAACACATAGGTTTTATTTAAAAAAACAATGAAAAACCGCCTGTATTATTCCACCATGGGTATATCAAGTCGGCTAAGCTGATAGAAGGATGGCGCGCCGGTAAAACCCCGGCTCAAGCCGAATCGCCGCCGCCGCCGACGAAAAGTCCACGACTTGCTTCTCTGGTTCAATGTTGTCAATTTACTAGTGTTGAGTAATAGGGTAAATATCAGTGTTGGCACTTTTATAATAATTGTACAGAAAGTTATAGTTATTTTTTAAACTATAATTGCAGAAAAAAATATGTATCATATTAGTCCTTAGTTCTATTGATAGTAAAAATATGGGCTTTAGATTTGTTTTTTAGAAATATACACATACTTTTTTTAAGTATTATTAAATAGCTAGAATAAATTTGAGAAAAAAAATAACTTACAAAAAAGCTTGACAAATCACTTTTTCACTTGACACTTGACGCGCATTAAAAAACTTGACAATCAGGCCAAATCAGGCCCTTCTGGCAACCCTAGTTGAGTAACACAATGGGCACATTTTTAAGCTGTTAATAATTCACTTTATTTAAAACAAATGGAACCATGTACATATATAACTGTGCAAATATGTGTGGAAGTATATGTATAATCTTACGTCCAATAAAAAAAACTTAATAACTTGCCTTTTTTTATATTATAATTTTTTAACAATAAATTTTCTTCTTAACAAGTCATTTTTGGTTTTAATATATTTTTTATAATTGACAGAAATTCACTTTTTCACTAATTAATTTTACACTACTGCATTTATAAATTATTTCTTCTTATTTGCTTTTTATGATTAACTTTTTATTTTAATGTAGAATATTTATTGCCGATGTTACTTGTACGGTCGAAAACTTAACTCTGATCAAACTCTTTCTTCTTGTCACTCAGACGACAAAAAGCAAGAGAAAAATAACTCGTTACAAAGTAACGAGAACCACACAGGGTTACCATACGTAAACATCGTAACCTTTTTATCTAAAATAAAAAAAGTAACAATTATATTCGATGCCTGCTTTTGAGTGATGAATTTCATTGTTAGCGGTTTTATGTTCAAAACAGATAGTAATTAAATAATTAAATAAAAGTACTTTTTTGTCATCTTTTCAAATCCTATTCGGACTATATTGGGATTCTGTGACAGCCCTGATTATATCTGTATTCCCAGCCATCTTGATCGCACTTTATGCAGCCTTTAGATACACTAACTACGTTGAACAATTTAAAGTTAATAATTCTTGAATATATCCTTAGATTTCTCAACAAGCTCATCATTATCTCTTAAGGCGGCTATTTGGTTATTTTTTGGATGGATTATACACTATTTGCCGTTTTGGGCCATGGGACGCGTATTGTACTTCCATCACTATTTTCCAGCTTTAATATACAATTCAATGTTATCAGGTAATTTTTTGTTAAATTAAGTTATACAATTCAATCATTAGATGTGTATAGAACAATTACATTAAATCCAAACAAGAGAAAATTGCCAATTAAAAACAATAACATAACAGACTGCGTCTTATATACGTAGTTACATTATTTAATTTCAATTTAAAAATTTTTTGGCATCAAATACTCGTAATTTAAATTGCTAATGTTTGTATAAGCATAGAGAGGAATAAGAAATTATAATGAAATACATACATATTTAAATAATATAAATAAAAAAGCAATTTAAAATGACTTAAGGGATAGTCTCACTTCCTCTTAATATCAATTTGATGCTTGAATATTCAAGCATGTTAAATATTTTACCTGAGGTATTTTAGATTATTTTAAATAAATTTAGAAAATTAAATAAAGCTGAAGAAAGTATTACGCTTGAAAAATTTTGTAAACGTTTACATGTAGATACATTTGCAAGCAAAATGGTAATAAACACCTGTCGTACAGTGGACTTAGTGGGCTGTTATATAAAAAAGTCACAAGGGAAAACCTAAACTTTTATAAAGTCAACCTTTCACCTTTTAAATGTTAGAGATTAAAAGACTTGCGAAAATTATTAAAAAATAATTCTTATTTTTAGTATGTAAATAATATTCAAAAGCAAACACAAATCTTTTGCGCTTTTTTGGCTTGTCTACAGAAACACAGTATAGTATACTAAGAGCAGGGTTGCCAGAAGCGCCTGATTTGGCCTGATTGTCAAGTTTTCTAATGCGCGTCAAGTGTCAAGTGAAAAAGTGATTTGTCAAGCTTTTTTGTAAGTTATTTTTTTTTCTCAAATTTATTCTAGCTATGTAATAATACTTTAAAAAAGTATGTGTATATTTCTAAAAAACAAATCTGAAGCCCATATTTTTACTATCAATAGAACTAAGGACTAATATGATACATATTTTTTTTCTGCAATTATAGTTTAAAAAATAACTATAACTTTCTATACAATTATTATAAAAGTGCCAACACTGATATTTACCCTATTACTCAATACTAGTAAATTGACAACATTGAACCAGAGAAGTAAGTCGTGGACTTTTCGTCGGCGGCGGCGGCGATTCGGCTTAAGCCGGGGTTTTACCGGCGCGCCATCCTTCTATCAGCTTAGCCGACTTGATATACCCATGGTGGAATAATACAGGCGGTTTCTCATTGTTTTTTTTAATAAAACTTATGTGTTTGAAGAATTGTCAAGTTATTTATGAAAATTATTATTTATTTATTATAGACTAGCTAAAAACTCTCAGCAAAATTGTTTTTACAAGTAAAAGTTGAAATTCAATTCGTATTTTCCCAATAATAATTATCCAGAAGTTCTTCTTTAAAAACTAAAAATCTCTTTTATATATTTAGTATGAGTGTTTTTATTTGTCAAGTTTTTTTTTTCAAAATCAAGTTTTTTTTTGGTCAATGTCAAGCTTTTTGACAAATTAGATCTGGCAAGCCTAACTAAGAGCCACTTTTTGACTTTGAGATTAAACCTAATTTTATTCTCTATATAGCTAATCTGACAATTATATTAATCTAGTATCAAATGAATATAATGTTTTTGGGTGGTGGTTTAAACCCTGTAGTGTTACCATTTTGAATAACATAAAATGAGAACATTTTCTTGCAACTTTCAAAACACGGTTTTTCACAGAAGAAGAAGAAGAAAATGCGCGAATTTGATAAAAATTGCAATTTTAGAGTGTTTAAAGAGTTAACTATTTTTACAAGTGATATGAATGTGGCTTCAAGAATATCGGCGAATTTCACAACTAGCGAGGTGGAATAAAGTTTTTATATATTTTGGAATCACTAAAATCTTCCTCTGCACTAGAATAATCCATTTTTATTTGGTTTTCTTAAAATTCTGTCTTTTTTGTTTAGTTTTTATTTATTCAACAACTGTGTATGTTAAGCATGTGTATGTTGACAGTTCTAGTTTAAGATTAAACCACCACGATTGGTCACTTAAGCTAGCAAGCAAAACCATATAATCGACTACCCAAAAACCACAAATAAAGATTAAGGCTAATTTAATCTCTGATCTCAAATTTTAAAGTAAGTTCGAAAAATTTAGCTTAAAACCTAAATTTAACAGGAAACATGCGATGAAACGCATGTTTTTAACTGTCTTCAAAAAAGTAGAAGCTTAACAATTCGTTTTTATTTTTTATGTATGTTCCCCCATAACTCCAAAATTTATAAATCGATTTCCTTACATGAAAGGATGTAGTTTCAGATTTTTCCTTTGTAAAAACATATTCTTTTTCAACAGCTTCTACTTATACGGGTGTTATGAAACTTTGCGTAAAATCCCGGTACAATAATACATCATGTTTAAAAAAGTGGACAGTGTCACGCTCTTGCAAAGTAAATATTTTCAACAACTTCTACTAAACCGATTCTTATGATAGCTTGCAGTCACAATTAATTATCGTGATAATGCAACACGATTGATGGAAAATTGGAATGCACCACGCCCAAACTAAGTAAATACTCTTTTTCATCTACTTCTACTTTAGCCAATTTTCATAAAACCTTACACGCACATTTCTAAGCAATAAAACAGTTATGCCAGGAGCTGAAGGAAAAGGAAGCTAAATCATCCAGAAAAAGGTAAAGCACCTGAAAATAAAAGCTAAAAACGCTAACAAATTTGTATCCACAATTCATCGTTTTATTTATTATTAATAAAAAATGCATGAAATATTTTAAAAGTTATTAAAAAAAGAAATGCACATCAAATGCATTACCGGGTGGTCCAATAAGACTTTAATTTTCAATAGCCCGCATTTATTAACTGTTGTCATGACGCAACCTGTAACTACATTGAAATGATTAAAACTCACATAAAATATGTTGAAAATTTCGCGGTTATAGTTCTCAAAACAAAAGCATTTGTGCGTTGTCCTGAAGCACCTTCTCGGGCAGCAATTGTGAAACTGGTGGAACAATTTTAGCAGTTGGGACAAGTCAGTGATGTAAAAATAAACTGATCCAGTTTCCTCAACTAAGAATATTGCTGTTATAGCCCATAGTTTTCGGAAAATTCCAGGCTTATACATTTCTCGTCAATCTTAGGAATTGGGGATTCCGTAAACGATACGTGAAAAGTATCCTGACCGTGTAGAGTTCTCGAAAAGGCGATCACAATTGTTCACCGATATCTTGTGATTTAGACCTTTAGACTTTTCTTATTTAGGGCTACGTGAAAGATGTGGTCTATGCCAATGGCCCCCAATCGATTCAAGTCCTCAAAGATGGATTCGTGAAGTTATTGAGGACATTCTGCAGCAAATGAGCAAGCTCGTGATGGATGATATTGTTTTCCGATGGGTTACCCTTCTTTTTACAATTAAATAAACATCCAATGATTTGGCTTAAAAATACTATATTTCACATATCAATATGAAACCTTTTATTGGAAATTTTATTTTATAGATAACTAAATACTAAATTAAATCAGAAAATGATTTTTTTTTGGGGCGCATCCTTAAATTATCACACCTCCAACCAGAACTCAACTGTTGACTCAATATTTGTCCATTTCTAGCTTAAAATATTTAGCCATTGAATTTCAATCAATGTAATTTTGTCTTCACTGTACTTACTTCTGTATATTGGATTAATTTTTTAATGTTTTAAAATGATTTATTAGGTTCAGTAGAAAATAAAAATTTAGACTTTTTGAGGCTAAGGAACAGGAACAGGAACAGGACACTGTTCATCAGCTGTAAGCTGAGCTTTTAAAAATCGATACAAATCTAGTGAATGTATTTGTTATCGATTGTTAAAAAAAAATTAACGGTTTTTCAAATTTGAAAATTTGAATTAATGCCGCTAGCGAAGCCAAATTGGCCACTGTGCAACGTATGCAGTTTTACTACTGTTGTTCGTTTTCTTATCGCTTTACATTTTTAAGGATACCCACTTCAAAATAATTGTTTTTCAGTTTGCCTAGAAATGGAATGCTATTTTACGTATCAAGAACTTGGTCCTCCTTTTTATCTCAATACTTTTAATGGTCGAAGTTTTTGTATAGAAACTTACATTATTTTTTACATTTTTTGTCTTTTATTTTCAGCGTAAAGGCTCAATTACTCATACGTAAATGTTGCGGATATCTATTAAATTTGCCGTTTTCTTACAAAAACGTAAACGTTTACAAACAGTGTCAAAGAGAATATTATTTTAATGCGCAATAAGTCAATATCTTTATTTCAAAAATGATTATTTGAAATTATATTTAAATCGATTCTGTAATTTTTAACAATAAACGGTAACGTTAATTTTACCAGTTTTTTGCTTACAACAGTTTATTCTGTAACTCAATTTTAACATTGTTGAAAATTTCAATCTGGTGGCATCTTTGTTAGAAAAATAAGCAGAGACACGATCCACATTTTTAACCTAACTAAATTTGAAGTTAACAGAGCTCTGTAAAACGCTTCATAGTAGTCGCAAATTTGATTAAGGAAGAAAAAGCTGGGAATTGGCACCACGACCATTAAAAAAAAACGGTAAAATCCATCCATTAGGTACCTAATGATATTAGAATAAAAGGATATGGGTACACGTTGGCACGCACTACAAAAATTAGTTAAACAAAAAAAAATAGATTTTTTAGTAAAATTTCTGGAGAAAATTGGTTTCGTTTCTCCGCTAGTTAAATACGAATCTTCGCACACCTTAAATATGTCAAAATAAAACAAAAAATATATTTTGAAAAATGTTTAAAATATTTCTTCATGAAGCTAAAAATAGCGTTAATGAGCCAATCCAAACTGTATGTCTATTGTTTATTGTAAAATCATAACAATTTTTCATAATTTTTTTTTGTTTAAAATTTAAAAAAAAAATTAAAGTTTTGAAATTGTAAAAGACAATGAACAAATTATTTCTGCTTCAGCTCGATTCACCTATAAAATTTTTTCCGTCAAAATTTTTGTTCGAACAACTCTCAACTTTAATTGGTTTAATTTTTATTTTTGTTTGGACACACTTAATCTGAGTTGCCAAATTATAGTGTTTCAAAGCGGTTTTTAGTTCTTTTCCTTAGTGCGATTAAAAATTTAAAATACTAAAATTTTAGCAATTTCCATAAAAAGCACCAGTTATCAACTTGAGAGCAATCGGTCAAAAAACTCATGTTTGGCAGAAATCAATAGTAAATGCATAGGCTGTTGTTATTTTTACATTTTCTACAAACCTCTTACAATTACAAATAGAGTTGAAAAAAAGTCAGCCTAGGTTGTAATGGTAAAGTACGAAAACAAAAACAATTGGTTGATTATTGAATTGTTGTCACAACGTTGATATTGTTTAAAATTTTCATTTGTTTTAATGAAAGTTTAATATAATATCTCCAGTTATTCTAAGAAATATTTGGGTGAAGTTCCCTGACTATCTGCATCAGCAATAGTGAAATGCGCATAGGAACTAGCTATAAACCTCAATAATCAATTTCAATTTATTTATTTAAAAATTACATACCATATATCTTAAACAAGATAAATATCCTAATTCGTATGTTATATCGCTTTATCAATCGAAAATCGGATTAAGTATAAGCAACAAACAAATTATACTTAAAACAATTTTTCTTGCAGTAATATTTTATGCAGCTCCCGTATGGGTTAAAAGCGCAAAATGCCACATCAATAAACTTCAAAGTTCTCAAAACAAATTACTTAAGAGGATTTATAACCTTCCTTGGTATTCTTCTACCTATAGACTGCATACACTCATACATATAGAATTAGTAGAAAGTAAATTAAGTAAACTTTCGGATAACTTCTATGTTCGTTCCAAGAACTCTGATTATATTCATATTAATGGTTTACTACCAGCGTGTAGGTTTGTAGTATAAGTTTTATCAAAAATTAAAAATTTTCAAATAGGTTTTTCTAAATTTTTCCCTTCAACTTTGTACATAAAATTTGCACAAAGTCCAGTTATTACGAAGAAAAAGATAAAATCTTGGACTCTCTGTATTATATTTAATTAAATCAATCAAAATATTATAAAAAATAAACAAAAATAAAATAAATTTATTTATTTATTATTTATTTATTTTCAATTTGTTTTTAATAAAACTTTTAATATTTTACTGCATATGTATGTAAAATATTAATTGTTGCAAATAGTGCGATTAAAAATTTAAAATACTAAAAAGAAGCACTTGTATTTTATCATTTTTTCTACATAATCTGTTACCAATTTTTTATTTTTCATTTATAAATTTTATATGGTACCCTTGATATTTCGGAATATATTTTTTAAGTGAATACCTATATCGTGTTACGGAAAACTCTCTGTTAATAAAATTTTGTCCGGACGAAAATTTTGTCCGAAACAAATGTGTCAATCCACTTTGACGTTAACTTTGCTGTTATTTTTATTTTTAACAATTCAACTGACGTTGAAATTAAACATTGAAATTTGTTTTAATAGAATCTGTTATGAAAGCGGTGCCCATCTCTAGTTCACACATTTACACATTTTTTTCAAATGTCTCCGTTTATAAATTTCTACTTGCTAATATGCATGAAATTTCTGCATTGTTTTTTTAGAAGCAATTCTGAAAATTAATAAATCTATGTATACGAATACTTTCATAACCAATTATTTTTTTATAATCGCACTTTTACATATTTAGAAGGCGTGTTTTTCATTCTGTGTTTCTTTGTTCGGATGATCTTAGGCGGGCTTTTCCAATATCTTTGCTGACTTTCATAAGGAGAATCATACATAGATTGATTTCAGTTAACTTACAGATCTATGGAACAAAAGATCCGGCGCCGGTCTTTGGACTAGATCTTCTCCCTATTATATTCTCTATTACAAGTCGTATGCGCATCCAAAAAAGTAATCACGATCACGCGTGATCATGATTCACGCTAATCACGTGAGTGACACCCATCTATAATTACTACCGCTTTAGCAAACATAGTGTAACTTTACAGCAAATACTAAAAATATAATTCCTTCAAAATTAAAGTTTGCCCATCTCTACCAAGCAACTCATAAAATTCAAATAAAAATAAGTTATTCGAATAAAACCTTTTATTCTTGATTCGGAAATTTAACACTCTAATGTACATATGCATGTATATTGCAATTTTATGTTATGTTATAAATGTACGTATTCGTACGAGTATGTACCAGCTTTGCTAGGAGCTGAATAATAAAGACGCAAAATCGCAAAAAAAAATTATTCATAATTCAACGTCTTATTTATAATTAATAAAACATGTTAAAAGCTATTAAACAAAAATGCACTTTAAGTACATAAACAAAAAATAAATAAAAATACTCATACTTTTAATTTTATATAAATAAATTTATTAATCGATATTGTCTCGATATCTTTGTTCAAAGAATTTCAAAAACTTTTGTGAATATATAACTTGATATAGTAAATAAAATATTATTCGTGAATAATTTTTTTTGGGTCTGTAATATAATATATGATGCCTTAATACAACAAGGATTAGTTATGTACATAAGTAAATAAGCATGTATGTATGTAAATGCGGAATAAAAATTATCAAGATAAGTAATTAATTATTCGTTAATCATATTAAGATAACAAACTTATTTTCTTAATTCGACGCACATTACTATATTTATTCATTTTGTAATATTTGCAGGAGTTATGTTTCACCATTTAACTGACCGTTTGCCAAGATACCTTCAACAGTCGCTGCTTGGTAGTTTGTTGTCAGTGATATTGTACAGTTTTATGGTGTTCTCGCCTCTTGCATACGGAATGGATGGACCTTTAGCTAATGAACCCAACTCCACAATGCATGGCCTGAAATGGTTATCAACATGGGAATTTTAACAAGCATTCTTAAATTACAAAATTTTAACTAAAGTAAAATTTCACTTAAAACAACTTATCATCCAATAACAAGCATCCTTACGAACAAATACATTTGGGCCAATATAAGCTAAGACATACTCATGTAAAACAGTGAGGAAAAGAATTAAACAAATTTCTAAAATTTCCAAAACGAATGCATGTTTTATGTCATGGCAAAATTATTACCACGTAAGTGCAGTGAGCCCAATTCACAATGTTGTGCTTTTGAGATTGCAAATTTATGCAATTGTAGTAAATATTTACTATCAATTATGAACACTGTTTTCTAAAAACATGTTGCAAAACATGAAATTCCTCTCTTCATTTTTAAGTTCGTTCAATATTCTTTGAATTCTCTCAATTGCTTGTTGCAAAATCAAGTGTAAATATTAAATACAGGTTTTTGTGTTGTTTTTTAATACACGAGTACCAAGTGCATATCTGTGTATTTTGTTAGTGTAGAGTAAAAATATGCTACACCACTTTGCAAATGCTACGATTCAAGACCATTTGCACCACATTGTGAATTGTGCTATTGTTTGCTGGGAGTTCACTAAGAGTCTCAAAACAACAATGTAAAAGTTTGATTTTTTTACTTTCTACAGCTGAACTGCATTTACCTGGTTTTAGGCATTATATGATTCTTATGTTATTTTTTTATGTCATAATTTACTAATTATGTTTAAGTGCTAGAAAAGAATAATAAAGTTTTTATTTTCGCAATAAAATCGACAAATTGTTATCTATTAAATATTATTATCTATTAAATAAGATATTGTTTATCTTCTAAAATATATTTATCCAATTCCCAAAGTCTTGTAAAGTGATAAGTAATAAAGTACTTTTTGGGGCAAACAAGCACTATTGTGAACGGTTTGTTCTATTTCTAAATTTGTATCCAGTCAGTAACCACATTATTTTCTTCTGTTTCCATTTCATTCACTGCTTTTTATATTTTTATATATGTGTAGCAAATTCTTAAATACTTTTTTCAACGGAATTATTTTAATTTTTGAAAGTAAAACAAAATTATATTGAAAATAAAATTTGTCACGAATTTTTTACAAAAAACAGGTGGTTTTATAACACACTGCAAAAACATATGAAGGGTTCAAAAGGTGGTCATAAAATTATATGTTTTAAAATAATAAAATAAAAAAATATTACGAGGAAGAACAAGCAGTATGTAATTTCTCTCACACTTTCTCAAATTTCTACTGTTTTAAGCAATAGTACAAGTAGAAAGCAAGAGAACACTATGTGAATTGGCTACTTATTGTTTGTTTTGTAAAACGAGTTGATTTTTTTGTGTGATGACATATGTATTATTAGCTCCCGACGATTTTGCCGATTCAATTTCCAAAATTTTAAGATTTTCGGGGAAAGTGTCTAATAGCTCTGCTATGGAAGAACAAATTTCTGATATAAATATGGTCATTTTTAAAATTTTGGGCTCATGTTAGTAGAATCGACTATCTATTTTTAGTGCTCTGTTTTATTGAAAGAAAAGCTTAAAATTATTAAAAATAAATTTTAGAAATGTATTAAGGGTCCGTTCAAACATTATGAAATTTGTTTACATAGTTGATAACTTATACTGCAAATTTGTTTAAGTACGTTATAAAAAATAGCTCTATGTAATTTATAAATACCCTATAAGTGATGAGTTTATAGTTCCAAATTACAGATCGGTATGTCTTATGAGTATTCCTAAAAATATTTGATATTTAGACCCAACAAAAATTTAGGTTTCTATGTTGTGTGAGGCTTTTGTGGCTAGTGCACCAAATATAGCAAGCAGACGGACATCGCTCATTCGACCAATTTCGCGAAAAGGAAAATGTTTTGCTAAGAACGCCACACCAAAAGGAAAACTATCTGCTTGAAAAAAATGATACAAAATGAATTTCTTAAGAAGCTTGTTCTGAAAGTAGACTGCCCAAAGAAGGGGTATGCAAATACTAAAGATGATAATATGTCCAGAGTATTTTTTGATAATAATGAGGTAACAGTGCAAATTACTGGCGTTAACACTATTATTATATAGAAAGGTTGGCAGTTATCCTAAATTTTATAAACTCTAGAAATGGTAAATGGCCCAAAAGGTTGTTGATTATTCATAAAAAAAACTGTCCAACTTTGGGCTTAAATGTACCCTAAGAAGAAGCATACTCCTACGGTTCATAAGATTTTGGCTCATTTCACGGATTAGGCAGAATGAGTGGCCTCTTCAGACCCACTAATTTCATTATTTGGAAGAACATAATTATAGCTCCGGTATGTTAAGTCTATTAGATATCGCTCTCAATGGTAATGAATTTCTTAAATTCAACAAAATAGCTAATTTTTTATTCCCAAAAATCTCAACAGATCTGTAAAAATAATTTTTAAGCTTATAAACTAACAAATAACAGAAAGCTTTATCAAATTCAATATTTCTCAGCCACAACAGAATATTTAACATATATATGTAAAAATTCTTTAAAAAATATAAAACTTTTATTTTTCTAAACAAAATTTGCAAAATATTGAATATAATCAAGCATATTTGTTAACTTATAAACTAGAAAAAAAATCTCCTATTTGGGGATAAATCCCCAAAACTGAGAACGCTCATGCACAGCGCCCATCACAACGCGGGACCACTTATTTTGAAGCTAAAGGAGTTAAAATTTAAGTGATTTTTAACCATTACAAATATCTTGGTTACTTTAAAAATTACGATTTTTGTAACCTCTGTGAGCCTATGGTCATGCGGGTTATCTTTCAAATTCTTTATACATTTTTAAAATATCATTATTACTTTAAAAGTTAGGAAAACAACCAAAAGCTAACACTGTGCACAGTGCCGGGTCTATATTGCCGGTATGTATTGAAGCTTGAGGAGACTTCTTTCAAATGCTTTTTTATATTTTTATATTTTTATATTTATATCTTCATTACTTTAAAACTTATGATTTTTGCAACGAAAAAACTCAAAACGCGCCACTAAACGCCATAAGAGAGCGCGTAAAATTAAAAATAATGGAAAAGCATTTTAGTTGATTTACAAAAGAAAGTGTGCAAAACCTTTTTAAAAATTATGTTTTAATTTGGCCTTTTATTGGTTCAGTAAATGTGCACTTAAGTAAAAATAAAGGCTAATAGTAATAGTCATAAGCAAGGTATACTTGAGATTTCAGCCACTGGCCTTAAACTTTTAAAGTATACTCTGTTAATGACTATCAGTATGCGCCAAAGATTTTGGTAAACGTGTTTTTAATTCTTCAGTGATTTGGAAAATTAACGTTTTCTAAATTTATGTTAGGAATTTCGTGATATTTGTTTGATATGCTTGTTTTAAAATCATCAGCTTTAGCCAAATTTTATAACAATCGGATCATTTTTGCGTGAGTTACAGGTATTCAAATTTGAAGAATATTCCAAGACGGATCAAAGTTTTTTGCTGCGATTTCAAATAAAATTACTGCGGACGTTGCTACTATTATATATCACTGTGTGTAATTTTTTAAGTCATTGAAAAATAACCATATACGGTCACCACTACGTGATAAAAGACCAAAAACCAAGACCCGTGTCTCCCAGTTTTGCCCAAAGTCATGCACTTTTTTATGTACCCCCAAAGATTTGTTCGGAATTTTGATTTACTCTCTGAGGCAAAGTTGTAGATCTTGTCATAAAAAACAAATGTTGTAAGCATATAAAATCAAAAAATTTTTATCTTTAAGATGAAAATAGTAAAAACAAGTAAGAGAGATATATTCGGCTGTGCCGAATCATATATACTCTTCACCATAGTATGGAGTGACGAAAGAAGTCACAATCATGAAAATTCGCGCCCACGAAATACGAAAAAAAATTAAAAAAAATAATTTAAATGGAAAAAATTACATTAAAGCAAAAAAAATTGCCACTCACCGTCTCACGGACGCACCCCCACGTGATGGAAACAAAAAATTAATCACGATCACGCATTATTGGTTCTAATCTCTATTTCATAGCATAGGCTGATTTCATAAACACAGCTTCCAAAGCAACACTGGAATCATGAGTTTACAAGGCATTCTCGTGTTGCTTTGCAAACTGCGTTTATGAAGTCAGCCATAAATTATGAATTTCGTAACAAATTTGTTACAATTTCTTGCCTGGGGTGCATTATAAATATATTAACATCCCCTTATTAGCACTTATATATTTTTTCACACATCCAAGAAGTGTTTCAACGTCTTTATCAATAAGCCAGTGGTCTTCGACTAAACAAAGAAATGATTTGAAACGTAAGAACAGGTTTAATAATGAAGACATTCTCCCAAATTAGATAAAAAATATTGACACCTATTGCATAAATCTGCTAGTCTAATGATTAGAATGTTCCAATATTATCTTCACATTGAAAATAATTTAAAGCTATCAAAAATTCTTAAAAAAAAGAACGAACTTTTTCAAATAAAAAGTAAAAGTAATAAAAATAACTAAAATGTATCAAAAATTAAAAAAAAATAAATTAATAAATGGTTGGTCAGAATTTGAAACCGTACCTTCTTACCCTGTGGCACGGTTTCGAATCCTGAACACACAATGCTATTTTTTTAGAATTTTCGATACATTTTAGTTGTTTTTATTAATTTTACTTTTTATTTGAAAAAGTTTGTTCCACAATTTATTTAAAAAACCAGGCACAATCTCATTTACAATATTTTTTTTGATTTTTGCGTTTTTTCCAATTTTATGAAAGATAAAAATTTTATTTTTCAAAAATATCCAATTTGTTATCAGATAGGATTTTGTACAGTGATAAAATAATTATATAATGAATTTAGTAAGTTGTCGACGTTTTTATTTGATATAATATAATATTAATAACAAAAATAATAAAAATAACTTGACGGTGTAAGAAAAAATATTAAATTATAAAATATAACAACATATTTTAATTCATTATTTTAATTTAATTTTTTCTTTGAAACTCGTATGATGTACGTATGTATGTAAACTAGTGGTATTCTGATAGTTGTCTTTTTAAAATTTTGTTAACTTTTCCATTTACTTATCTGTATTGCGGTTGGACCAGATGATAAAGGTTTTGGTTCAATATAACCTGTATATTTCTGATATAGAAACGCAATGGAATTTCATTTTGTATATGTTGAATTGGGGAAAATACGAAGATATGCAAAAAATGAAATACAAATATGTATGCATATACTATTTTTGGAAATTTTCCACAAACATTCCGATCTAAAAATCCAAAGTTCATATGTGTGATATGTACGATAGGAACTGATTGTTTGAAAAATATTTTATGAATTGCGAACTATTCTTAGAATACATTTTAATTAAGCCCACATTAAATTATTCCATTGAATAATGCAATCTAAAAGCTAAATATAAATTTGTGGAAAGTAGGTATTTGCAATACTTTTATTCAAAATACAAATGCATTTTAAATTTTTATTCCAAATACAAAATAGTTTTTAATAAAAGTTAAATTTTCACAAAGGAAACGATATTTTTTAAGTTTTTTTACTCTATAATGTTGCTGTTTTTTAATCAATATTAAATCATACAATTTTCTTGATGTTCGCATATTTTTAAGAATTTTTGGCATATTAGAGATTTTTTCAAGATTTTTGTCTGCCGATTGCCAATTATATGATTTTTTTTTAAATAAATTTTGGGAATAATTTCAAATATTGCAGTTGCAATTTTTAGAATATGCGCTATTTTCGCGGGGTTTTCAATTTTTTAGTTTCTTTGCTAATTACATTTTGGAACTTGATATCAAATTAAATTCTTACATCAAACTTTGTTTTTATTTTATAAAAAATGGCAATTAATTGAAGTGCTTTTGAAGATTAACTCACTGATGTTACAGAATGAAAGAAACATTTCTTATCAAATTCTAGCCGGGAAGAGATTTTTCTGCTTTGTTATGTGTTACTAAGTATCCAAACAACATTTTAATTGTCAAAAGATTTTTTATCACATTGTACAAATACAATAATAATACCGGGTTCTGATATACTGCAGGTACGCTCTGCACGTGAATATAGAAAATAATTAAATTTACACAAGTATAACACAGGATGTAAGCATCAATTTTGCCTTTCTTCTGAAATCACAAATAGTCATAAAAAATGAAATATTAATACATTTTCAAAACAAAATGAAAATTCAATTTCATTGATTTAGTATATTTACTCGTACAGAGTAGTGTCTTGACGATCCATTACATTTCTTTAATATAAGTAATATAAAAAATAATTATGGTTATTTATATACGAAAAGAAAATGTAAGCGATAAAAAATACTGTAATATGCATGCATAATATTACAATGAAAATAAGTTTAAAGAAACAAACAAAAACAAAACAACAAATCATTGTTTTTGATTGTTTAAATATATTATATTTATTTTAATAAATATACACATGTATACACACAATGTGTACATGTGCCCATGAACGCATTTCAGTATGTATGTATGTGATATATGTGTGACAAAAAGGGAAGATTTACAACACCCACACCAATTTCCATCAAGAATTTGAAATTTTAGTATTTTATAATAAATAAGATATATTATGTTCTTAAACGCTTAAACTACTATGAAAAATACAGCTGCTCTGTGGTGTACAAGAAGCGGTTGTGACTACCAACCAGTAGGTGATTGAATCCCCACGCAACTTTTTCAAAAAATTTTTTAAAGTAAAATTATTTCGAAGGCCATTTTTTTGCTCATATTTTAGTCGTTAATGGACCGACTGCAATTATTTTCAGTCTATACCTTCGTAGAACTCCATACAAGAGATCTGCTTCATAAAATTGACCGTAGGACAGTTGGGGTCATAAAAAAACAACAGAATAGGAAATATAAGTAGTATATTTGTGGGCATTCTGGCACACCAATTAGAATCTAATTAGATTTGGCCTCCTTATGGATAAAATACACGTATGGGCATTCTGGCACACCAATTAGAATCTAATTAGATTTGGCCTCATTATGGATAAAATACACGTATGGGCATTCTGGCACACCAATTAGAATCCCACTAGATTTGGCCTCCTTATGGAAAAAATACGCGTATGGGCATTCTGGCACACCAATTAGAATCCCACTAGATTTGGCCTCCTTATGGAAAAAATACACGTATGGGGAAAATACACGTATAGAGATACTGAGTCATATAATGAGAAAAATATGATCATTCTGTTACACATGCATTCATATATTTTTCCATGTGTATGCTTTTACAATAAAGAGAAATTCAAATGAGATATTTTTTTGCACCATGTTAATGAGATTCTCATTTGAGTAGTTTTTATTAAAACCTAAAATAAGAGTTTTACTATCCAGCACAAATCGATATAAAAGAACGTTCAGATTTTTTTGTTTATTATTGTTCTTCACAGTTACTTGAAATCACATTAAACAAAAGTTAAAGCAGCTTTTCGCATCAAACAAAATGGTAAGCATACAGTTTTATAATATATAAAAAATTTTTTATTTATTATATAGATGCTGTAGAAAAAATATACAAATATTTATACATATTATATGATTGTTTTTATTTACTTGCTTTTAGATCTATCAACAGTTAATTAACATAGCCCAAGGAATAAAATCAGAGTACACGAAAATTGATGATATTCCCTTAAATAAACCATTAAAAATTTTAAATTTTGAGTGGAAGGTTACACAATATGGATCCAAAGTCATAGCATATTTGGAGAACAATAAATGGTTTTATCTACCTCAAAGAATGGTTAAATATTTAAACAGAGAGGATCCTTACTTAGCCAATATGAATGAAAAAATTTGGACAATTATTTACAAAGGACGACAATCGCCAAATGGTTCTGCAATATTCGAACTAAACTACAGCTAATTTTTTTAATAAACAAAACTAGTTTTGTAATGTTGTAAATCTGTATATTATAAAACAATAAATGTACATATGTGGTAATGTGAAATGAATCTTGATTATGTATTTATTTTTGCACATGCGTAGACTTGCATTTTATTCGCTTTATATATTTATTTTTCATTTTAAGACATGCGTAGGCTTGCATTTTAAGAAAAAGTAAAGAACAATTCAAAATTAATTGAAAAGTTAAACATGCATGAGCAAGAAATAAGGTCAAAAATATGCTGCATTATTTCCTATTTTATTTCATTTGTTGTTTTTAATCTTTCTATGACAAGGTAGTAAAATTTAAACATTTGTTTGTATGGAAAAACTCTTAAGAACGAAAGACATGCGTATGCTTGCTTTCACTTATTTTTGTCGTAGTGTGTGGGTGCATTAACTATTTTTATTGAAGGACACAGTTTCAGTAAAATTTCTTAAGAACGAAAGACATGCGTATGCTTGCTTTCACTTATTTTTTGTCGTAGTGTGTGGGTACATTAACTATTTTTATTGAAGGACACAGTTTCAGTAAAATTTCTTAAGAACGAAAGACATGCGTATGCTTGCTTTCACTTATTTTTTGTCGTAGTGTGTGGGTACATTAACTATTTTTATTAAAGGACACACATTTTTTTCTACTTCAATGTTTTAAAATGCAATAATTTATGAGGCTATAAATCTGGTATGGTATGTTTGTTACTTAAGCAAAAAAAGGGTATGAAAAGGCAATAAAATTTTAAAATCCGTTTCAGGAAAATTTCTTAAGAACGAAAGACATGCGTATGCTTGCTTTCACTTATTTTTGTCGTAGTGTGTGGGTGCATTAACTATTTTATTGAAGGACACACATTTTTTTCTACTTCAATGTTTAAATGCAATATTTTATGAGCGCAGAAATGTGTTATGATGCTTTTGTTACCTAAGAAAAATTTTTAAACAAGGGTGATTAACAGTATATGTGTATGTAGTAGTGCCTCTAGAAAAGTATAAAATCAGCTATTTTTTCGAACAAAATTCTAGTTCTGTGAAATTATTCAACATAGTAAGATTTCTGTGAAATTATTCGACGTGAAAAGATTTATAAAACTTTAAATTTTTTGTTTTTTTTTTTATTATTCAATGTATTAAGATTGTTTCCAAAGAAAAAAAAATATTTGTGTTTTAGTAAGATTTTAAATTTGTGTTTTAGTAAGACTTTTTAAAAAGAAAAAACTTTTAATTTGTGTTTTATAATTCGAATTCATAACAGGTTAGTAAAAATGATTTTAATATTAATTTTTATCACTACAAATACACAAGAATTCGATCGACATTGTGATATAGACCGTTAAATAATTTTACTATACAAAAAATTAATTTTTTAAACATCTTTAGTGTATTTCCAAAAAAAATTGTGATATTATGGAAAGAATAGCAACCAAGCTAGAATGCTCAGAATGTCAAAGAGCTTTTCAAAGTGAGGAAAATTTCAGGGAGCATGAAAGATCTCATGCTTCGAACTCAAAAAAAAGTGTTGTAAAGCTAGTAAAAAGTGCTTTTAAAAAGAGGCTTATAACAAGAGAATATGAAAATAGTAATGAAGAATGTCTTCTACCGGAGATGCTTATGAAGGAAGCTGAGGAACCGTTAAAGAGAGAAGTTGACAATTTCTTAAAGGCTAATGAAACATTTTCAAACGAAAATGAAGGAAATTTTCCATATAGAAGAGTTTGCCGATGAATATTGTTATAAAATTCAAAGAATATTAACAAAAATGGAAGATTTTCAAGAGCGGGATAGTGGTTGGACTCTAGTTCAACTTTTAAAACTTCATATAAACCTAAATAGATACCAACCACTAAAAGGTTCCAGTTTCATTCCTCTCCCAAATAAAATAAAGTTAAAAAAAGCATGCATAAATGTACAAAACAATGATGAATTTTGCTTCAAATGGGCAATACTATCAGCCTTAGCAACCCATAGAAATTCTCAAAGAACAAGCAGTTATGGCGTCAACATTGATGAACAACTTATTTCCTTTAACGGCTTTGGCTTAAATTTTAGTGGCTTATGCTTCCCACTAAAAATAAAAGATATAGAAATTTTTGAAACTAATAATCCGAATATTAGTGTAAATGTCTTTGGATATGACATGGAAAAAGACTTGATTGTGGGACCCTATTATAAAACAAAAGGAAAAAAAATCTAAACATATCCAACTTTTATTTATGCAGAAAAAAGTTGAGGGAAACATAGTTTCACACTATGTTTATATAAAAAATATATCAAGGTAAGTGTTATGATTACGAATAAAATTATAAATTTCTTTTTAGTTTTCTTTATTATACTATTTTTTATTTATTCATACATCCATTTTGTAATTTTTTCAGATTCATTAGAGCTCAACAGACAGCTCATCATGGAAGCATTATCCTATGTGATGATTGTCTACAGAATTTTCACCATGAACAACAATTAGAAATTCATAGGCAACATTGTAAAAAACAAATTGCATATACACCACAAGCAGATAAGTCTACAATACAATTTAGTAATTATAGTAATAGTATAGATGTACCGTTCGTAATATACGCTGATTCGGAATGCATATTTGAAAATATTCAAACTTGCATTCCGTGTGGTGATATTTCTTCAACAACATTAGTTGATAGACATGTGCCCTATGCTATATCATATTTCATTAAATGTACTTTTAACGACAATTTAAATAAGCTATGTAGCTTTAAAGGTTTAGATTCACCTACACTGTTTATAGAGAGTTTAATTAAAGACGTAAAATATTTAAGTAATAATTATTTATCTATAGTAAAACCCATGCTACCCCTAACAGAAGAAGAAAATTTAGACTACCATTCGACCAATATATGTCACATTTGTTCTAAAGTTATTTTAGATGATTCAAAAGTTAGGGATCATTGTCATATGAGTGGGAAATATAGAGGCGCTGCACATAGTTTGTGTAATCTTAATTACAAAGTGCCAAAATTCTTTCCAGTAATTTTCCACAATTTTTCTGGTTATGACTGCCATTTATTTGTGAAGGAGCTAAATAATATAAATGATAGCCCTATAAATATTATTCCACTCAATAAAGAGCTTTATATATCTCTCTCTAAAACTATAACTGATGAGAATAGTGCTAACATTGAAATTCGATTTTTAGATTCCTATAGATTTTTACCAGCAAGCTTAAATGATTTGGTTGAAAATTTAGCTAAGCAAGATTTAAAAGTAGTAAAATCAATATTTGGAGAAAACGAAAGTAAATTTAATTTGCTTATTAGAAAAGGTGTCTTTCCATACAGCTATTTAAATACTATAGAAAAACTTAAAGAAACTTCTTTGCCGAATATAGAGAGCTTTTATAATAAATTAACTGATGAAGACTGTTCTCAAGAAGATTACGCCCATGCTAAAGAAGTATGGAGCACGTTTGATTGTTCAACTTTAGAAGATTATTTATTATTGTATTTGAAAACTGATGTTTTGTTGTTAACAGATGTTTTTGAAAACTTTAGATTTATTAGCAAAAATATTTATAAATTAGACCCCTGTCATTACTATACAGCCCCAGGACTTTCTTGGGACGCGATGTTAAAAATAACAGATATTAAATTAGAGTTGTTGATAGACATAGAAATGATTCATTTTATACAAAAGGGGATAAGAGGAGGAATAGTACAGTGCTCTCAACGGCATTCTATTGCAAACAACAAATACATGAATGATTACAATGAGAATCTACCATCTAAGTATTTAATGTATTTAGATGCAAATAATTTGTATGGTTGGGCAATGTCTGAAGCGCTACCAGAAGGTAATTTTGAGTGGGAAACAGATATTGAAAACTTTTGTCTGGATAGTATACCAGAAGACTCAGCTACTGGATATATATTAGAAGTTGATTTGTTGTATCCATTACAAATTCATGATATTCATAATAATTTACCTTTTTGTAGTGAAAATAAAAATCCTCCAAATTCTAAAGAAAAGAAATTAATTGTTGATTTAAACAATAAATATGGATATGTAATATATTATAAAAATTTACAACAATGTTTAAAACATGGTTTAAAGTTAGTAAAAATTCATCGAATTTTGAAATTTAAGCAATCAGCTTGGTTAAAGCCATATATTTCATTAAATAATTTACATAGAACTAACGCCCAAAACACGTTTGAAAAAAATTTCTTCAAATTATTAAATAATGCTGTATACGGTAAAACAATGGAAAACGTTGACAAGCGTAAGAATGTTAAAATTGTTAATGAGTGGGAAAGCATGGGTAGGAAAATGGGTGCTCGTGTCCTTATTGCCAAACCAGAATTTCATTCATTCAGCATATTTGAGGAAAATATGATAGCTGTGGAGCTAAACAGAAGTTATTCGTTTTATAATAAACCAATTTATTTAGGATTTACAATACTAGAACTTTCAAAGTGGAAGATGTACAACTTTCATTATGGTTATATACTACCAAAATATAATATCAAAGCAGAGCTGAATTATATGGATACCGATTCGTTCATATACACAATCGAAACTGATGATTTTTATAAAGATATAATAAACGATATTGATGGAAAGTTTGATACATCAGATTATGAAGCGAATAATAAATTTGGTATTCCACAAAAAAATAAAAAAATATTAGGCATGATGAAGGATGAAAATAATGGTAGGGTAATGAAGGAATTTGTGGGGTTGAGAGCGAAAATGTACTCATACAAAATGGAAGATATGAATGAAGTCAAGAAAGCAAAGGGTATAAAAAGTAATGTATCTAGAAATTTAAGTTTATTAGATTACAAAAACTGTCTGTATAATAAGAAAGTATATTATAGAAGTATGTATACTTTTAAGTCAAAACTACATGTTTTATATACGTCTTTAATCAATAAGGTATCTTTAAGTTATTTAGACAACAAAAGATACGTGTGCAATAATAGTGTAAAAACCCTTGCTTGGGGGCATTATCAAGAATCATTTATAAACGATAGCAATGACGATTTTCTAATGGAAATCGATCATATAGACAATCAAAGGTCACCTGATTGTATAGACCAATTTATAAATGATTCTGCTGACGATAATTTGTTAATGGAAATTGATTGTTAATTTTTTTATATTTTTATTTTTTTTAGCTTTGGTTAGCACATGAGTTTGACTCAGAACCACCGGGTCGATACATATTAGTTGTCGATTCTATATGGGTGGGTGGACACCTAAGTCTATGTCATATGCTAGCAATTACTATGGACACCGGTGATGAAAATGGAAGTCGATAATTACAATCTGACTCCCAGAAATCACTAAAGTCCAGAGCAAACGCTGATATTAGCGCGTGTCTCAGGGATTGGTAGATCTATCCCAATGGTGGACTGAACAATCAACTACTGAGACACGAAAGGAGGGGAATCGAAAAGGGGTCCCGTTACACTTGTGGACTGCTTCGATAACAACCCCTCCCACATATGTATAATATTTATTATATATTTATCAATATAATAATATAATATTTATTTATTAATATTTATATATTTTACAACTGAATTCAAACGATTATAGTATGAAACAAAAAGAAAAAATTTAATAAAATTTTAATTATGTATTTATGTTTAAATATAAAAATATAACTATTTGTGTTTTATTTATTTCAAATTATATTTATTGAATAAAAAATTTAGACATAGGTGACCACAATTAAATGTATTAAAGTTTTGTTTTCGCTCATAATTATATTCAATAGGTCTCTTTAAATAATTAACTACTTCAATTGGAGGTTGTAAGTTTCCAAAGCTATCAAAATACTCTTTATAGTTGCGATTTTTATAATAAGCTACCCAATGAGTTCCAGGACCCTGAAAATTATCTAAATTAACAATACCACATTCTTGAAGTAATGGTTTTTTAGGTAAACGGTCACGCATAAAAACTCCTCTAAATTTACTTAGTTGTTTACCATATTTCATCAAATCTATATCAGTTAATGGTCGATTGGGTAGCTTATCTAAAAGTTTTTTGGAGCTGGCTTATAGTACAGACCATATCCAGATCTATATGGTTTTAGATATAGACCTCTTCCCATAGCAATTGATTCCATGTGTTTATTATGTCGAGTAGCCTCTGCTAGTTGTTCTTTTCCATTTTTTATATCATTAACAGCCTTAATAATAGCTGACCCACCTGTAGCCAAACCTCCAAGTGCTGACAAAGCTGTTAGGATTGGAATAATTGGAAGAAATCCACCAATTTTCGGCATTGGTATAACTCTCGGTATAGCAATATTAGCTCTCTTCTTCCCTTTAAAGTTTGAAGTAACGGCTTTTCGCGCAATTTTAACAGCGGCATTTAAATTGTTTGGTTTTTCGTTTCTCAAGAGCTTTAGAGTATTTTTAACAGTTGTTGAAAACAATTTTCTATCACATGCTTTTCTATTTTTACATTTTTTCTTCTGTGATTTTCTGGATTTACGAGTTTTGATATGATTCATACCTAACCCCAACTTAACTTTTGATTTCATAGTGTTTGTTACGAGCCAAGCGTGTGCTCGTTCTTTGAAATCACTATCTTTAGATTGTACTCGTTTCCAAGCTTTTTCAACTAATATTTGATCGGCTTTATGTCTTTTGTTAATATCGTTTGTTTGTGAATATGCAATATCGTGTTCCCTACAAGCTGCGTCTAACAAATTTATCCCTTTATCACCCCTCGCTAAACGTTTTTCAAGTTTTGTTCCAGGTCCACAAAACTGATAACCAGGTAAATGCAGTTCGACAGGTAATTTATTTATTAAGTTGTTTACAAAACCACTTCCAAAATTATACTGATTATTTTTAACTCCTTTGCTATAGTTTATACTCATTTTTTTTTTAATTATATAATATATATAATATTATATTATAATATACGTTTAATATGATTGACACTAAAAATTTAAATGATTAGGTTTTGTTATATAAGAGGAAATTTATATCAAAACCCATTTAGTTATCAAAATGAGACTAGTAAAGCAAGCTAAGCAAATTGTAATAAGAAATGCTGATGAAGCTCAAGACAAGAAATCTAAAATTAAACATAGTACACTTTTACCAAATTCAATACGAGCATTAATTGTGGGTCCCTCAAATTGTGGTAAAACTAATGTTATGATTAGATTAATAGAAAGTCCCAACGGTCTTAGTTTCAAAAACATTTACATATATTCAAAATCTTTGTATCAACCAAAATATTGTTATCTAAAGAAATTGATAGACCCAATAAACGGAATAAATATTTTTACATTTGCGGAAAATGAGGAAGTTCTAAGCCCGACTGAAGCCATCCCTCATTCAATAATAATCTTTGATGATGTTATATGTGGGAAACAGGGGGCTATAAGAGATTACTTTTGCATGGGTAGACATAAGAATATAGATTGTTTTTATTTATGTCAAACATATACGAAAATTCCCAAACATCTTATTCGGGATAATGAGAATATGATAATAATATTTAAACAGGACGAAATGAATTTGCGTCATATATATAATGATCATATTATTGGAGATATGTCATTTAAAGAATTTACGGATATATGTAGTGAGTGTTGGAAAGATAAATATGGATTCATGGTTGTCAATAAGGACGATTTGATTAATAAAGGGCGATATAGGAAAGGTTTTGATGAATTCATACAACTGTAAGGAAGATATATAAATCACTTCATGAATAGTTAGAAAAGCAGTTCACAATAATATATGGAGTAGTTAACAAATATATACATAACAGTTTATAATCAGATAAAAAGCAGGTCGATAGCAGATAGAAAGCAGTTCATATAAAACAGTTCACAATCAGATATAAAGCAGTTCGACATCAGATATAAGCCCGATTGATTTCAGATATAAATCAGATCGATATGAGTAATAATAAAATATTAAAAGATATTGTTAATACAAGGGCGATTTTAAAGGAAAAACTAAAAAATATTAAATTAAATGAAGTAGAGAGACTTAATTTATTGGAAGATACATTTACACCTATAACAAAACCTTTGAAAAAGATTATTAGAAAAATTGATGATTATCAATCAGACAATTTATTAGATGATACATTTAAATCTCTAACAAAACCTTTAAATACAAAAAATGAAAAAAATGCTGATTACCAATCAGATGATTTATTGCACGAGTCATTCAAAGATATAACAAAACCTTCAAATAAGAAAATTGAAAAAATTTATGATTATCAATCAGATGATTTTCAGTCAAATGATGATGACATAACACCATCACTACCATCCGATAATAGCTCTGATAATTATGACGATGCTGTAGCTTATGATCAAGAAGCGTTAAATGGTAGTAAAAAATCGTCACTAGCGGAAAATATAGAATTGCTCCTGACTAACAAAACGATAGATAAAGTTTATGGTTTCAACATAGATGAAAGTGGAAAATGGCGCTATGCAAATAATGTGCTAAATTTTAATGTGGATAACTCAATTCAAATAGGGAATTTAACGTGGAAAATGACTCCAGGATTATTTGAATTATTATTTCATTCAAAACCCCTACATTACAATAAAAATGATTTAAAAAAATATAAAGAAATTTTAATAAGTACAAATGCACATAAACGACAATATCAATCAAAAGCTCAAATTAAAGGTACACGAGCGTTCAAATATGTTCGCATAATAAAAAATTTATTTAATACTAAAACAAATGTTTTTACGAAAGGTAGTGGATTATCGCTAAAATCTGTAGACAATCGTAAGCCTAGCTATATATATTGGGATGACCCGAATGAATTAGTTGACAGAATGCGTTTACTTATTTCATCGGAAAGTGCTGGTCATAATAATCACAGAAATGAAATAATTTCCATCATTGAAGAATTAAGAGAAGCTAACATAATATATTAAAAATGAGTTATATAAATAAATTTGGTGAAAGTTCAATTAAGCATAATCTAAATAACTCGAAGTTAAGGATATCCCAATACAATTTAGAAATCAATAACATAACAAAAGATATAGAAAAGATATATACTACTATAAAGATTATAAAGGATCAGTTCCATGATATAAATATGAACCTCTCCAATAAAGTCGAAAATAGACTAAATGAGATTGAAGCCTATATTTTTAAATGGATTAGCATAGAAGAACTTAAAAATGAATATGACTCACAATTAAATATTATTAGGAGTAATATAAAAATATTACAAGAAAACATAAAAAAAAATAATGATGAAGATGTTGCACTTATTGAAAAAGCTGTGAAGGGTCAAATATACTCTTCAAATAAAGACTTTATAAAAAATATAGAAGAAAGATTTAATAAAATTGATGATTTTATTTTTAAACAGATTGATAAAAACACTAATGTGGATGATGTGAAAAAACGAAAACTTGAATGGCCTAAAATTAAGACGGCTAAGTAAACAAAACTTTATAAGATATATATATATGAGAATGACATAGAAAAAATAATCATATACAAAATGAACGAGGATAAAAGAGAAATAGTTAATGAACTACACAAACAAGCGCGAAAAAATTTTAAAAGAAGACGAGTTATAATGAAAGGAATTGATGATTTATGGCAAGCTGATTTGGTTGAAATGGGGAATTATGCGTTATATAATAATGGATATCGTTATCTTCTAACAGTAATAGATACCTTCTCAAAAAAAGCTTGGGTTGCAGCAGTAAAAAATAAAACTGCACTGAGTGTAGCGTATGCTATGAGGAGTATTTTCACTAATAACAATCGAAAACCAAGAAATTTACAAACAGATGATGGTAAAGAATTTTTCAATAATCAGTTTCATCAACTAATGCAATCAAACAAAATTAATCACTACTCAACATATAGTGTTCTAAAGGCATCCATAGTAGAACGATTTAATAGAACTTTAAAAGGAATGATGTGGAAAGAGTTTAGCTATCGGGGTTCATATAAATGGATAACCATATATCAAGACCTTGTTGACAAATATAATAACACATATCACAGAACAATAAAAATGTCACCTAATGAAGTGAATTCTTCAAAAGAAAAATTGTTATTGGATACCGTTTACAACAATTTAAAAATATTTAAAAAACCAAAATTTAAAGTGAATGATAATGTTCGAATAAGTAAATATAAGCATACATTTGAAAAAGGTTACACACCAAATTGGACTACAGAAATATTTAAAATTAAAACTATAAAAAATACAAACCCTAATACTTATATATTACAAGACTATCAAGGTCATGAAATTAAAGGTGGTTTTTACGAGCCCGAGCTAATGAGAACTAAATTTCCAGACACATATTTAGTAGAAAAAGTTTTAAAACGAAAAAGGAATAAGGTTTATGTAAAATGGCTAGGATTTTCATCAGAACACAACTCTTGGATTAATATAAGCAATGAATCATAAAAATCATAACAGATGTTATTAATAATTCATTCATTCATCAGTCTTTAAAATGTCAATAACACTCACATTAAACGGAAACTCTTCATATCTTGTTGCAAACTATTTTCCACCGATGGAACTAAATGAAAATTATGTTTGTGGCTTAATAAGCTTTGACACATATCATGCAATTCCGAATGTTGATGTAGAAAACAATTTATTTCATATTGGCAATCATGAAATAGAAATTCCTGTTGGATCATATGAATTAGCTGATATAGCTGAATTACTAAGAAAGAAATATCATAATCTGAATGAGAAAGGAACCCTTGACATACAAGCAAATTATAATACATTACAAACATTCATCAAAAGCACAACTGATTCCATTTATTTCAATAAAAAGAACTCTATCGGCTCCTTATTGGGCTTTAGCGAAAGAGTATTAGAACCAGATATTGATCATTACTCGGATAAAACAATAGATATAACAAAAATAAATACAATAATCGTTGAATGTAATATTGTAAGCGGATCATATATAAATAACATGTCTGCACATATTTTACATCAGTTTTCACTTAACGTTAGCCCAGGATATAAAATAACAGAGGCGCCATCGAATGTGATATATTTACCCGTGAATTCAAAATCAGTTAATAGTCTTGTTTTGAAAGTCGTCGATCAAAACGGAAATTTAATTAACTTTCGCGGTGAAAAAACAACAATAAGATTACATTTAAAGCCAATGAGAGAATGATTATATTTAATAAAAGTGAGTTGCAAAATAAGTCCGACTTCATTCTAGCATCAACAACAACGAAATACAAATCAGAAAAGTCATCGCGCTGTGAAAGTCAATCAGAAAAGTATAAAAGAAAAATTGAAGGTATTAAGCCTGAACTAAGTAACACTCTTAGTGAAGTTAATAAAAAGTTTTTAATAAATTTGGGATTTATATTAAAAAAATAGAGCTAATCATATAGCTATCGAGCCTGAAAAATTCTATAAAATGAGTAATATTATTAATATTTTACAAAAACCACATTTGGATAGTTCAATTATAAAAAAGGAGTATCACAGCTACACATCATATCTACAGTCATTCAAAAATAATGATGAAATTCGTATAACAATTCAAAATCAAGATTTATATGTTTTACCAAGCGAAAGTCTTCTATACATTGAAGGGCTTGCAACAAAGGAAGATTCAACAGCTTCCACAACTATACGTCTCTTAAACAATTGTATTGCACATCTGTTTGACGAAATTCGATATGAAATCAATGGTGTAGAAATTGATCGTACACGCCATTTGGGTATTGCAACAGAATTAAAAAACTTTGTGTCGCTGAATAAGTCAGAAAGTGATAATCTAGTAAATGCAGGATGGTCGCCACTTAATAATGATGATCTTACACTTGTAGACGGTTATTTCAATTTCTGTATGCCACTAAAATTCTTACTTGGATTTGCTGAAGATTTTAATAAAATAATAGTTAATTCTAAACATGAATTGATTCTTTTGCGATCTAAAGATGATAAACAAGTTTTAAAATCTAATATATCAACCGAAAAAACTAACTTGTCTATTTTAAACATTTCTTGGAAAATACCACACATTCAACTTGCTGACGCTTACAAATTGCAGATGTTTAAAACAATTAACAATCGCCATCCTTTAAATATATCTTTCAGAAGTTGGGATATGTATTACTACCCGTCACTTCCAGAAAGTACAACGGTTTTATGGAATGTTAAGTTAGCCAGCGAAAACGAAAGACCACGTTTCCTACTTTTGGGTCTTCGAAACAGTGCCAACAAATTTCAACATTGTGATTTGACAGATATAAAAGTACATCTTAACTCTGATACATATCCCTATGATGATCTAAACCTAAAATTTGATAGAAATCGTTTTGCCATACTATATGATATGTATTTAAAGTTTCAATCAACTTATTATTCACGCGATCCTCAACCACTATTAACAAGAGAAAATTTTAAAGCTTTAGCTCCAATAGTTGTATTGGATGTAACACATCAAAATGAATCAATCAAAACTGGACCAATCGACATACGGATTGAAATAAAAACCTTAAAAAATATCCCCGCTAATATGTCTGCTTATTGCTTAATTATACATGATAAAATGTTTGAATATATCCCCCTGACAAATGAAATAAGAAAACTATTGTAGATATAAATAAATTAAAATATGGTATAAATATCTAATCTAACATCATTAAGGTTTATTCACAAACACTTTGTCTACATATGTAGTCATTCTCATTAACAAGGATGATTCTAAAAGATATGTACGATTTCTTAAAACGGTGTTCCCATATTATTTCCGATGAAGATAAAAATAAACTCATGACTATTCAATCACATCTAGAAGGGACAAATAATTTGAAAACAACGATAAATAAACATGGAGAGCATTATGACAATTGCTGTTGGTCTAATGAAAATGAGACATGTGGACCAGATACCTGTTCATGTGTACAACATAGAATACGTAATACTGAAATAGAGAAAGAAGCAACCACACTTATGAAATTTTATTACAACATATATAATATTAGCAAATGTAAAAATTGTAATTTTCAAAAAATCTAATTAATAAAAAAGAGAAATAATAAAATTTAGTGAAAGACATACATTTTAATTTTTATATATTTTTTTATTTATTCAATTATAAGTTTTTCTAGACTAGTGGAATTTTATTTACTGCCTCCATTAATACATCATCTTGGCCATCATATAGGGCCAAGTATGATGCTACATCAAATGGAGGCAGCATAATTATTTCACTAATGTGAATAATTTCTTTCGATAATTTAATATTTAGAAAGATATCATCATCTCCATCGAGAAGATGATGATATGTTTCTGATGTTGTGGCTTCTGATGATATTGTTGCTGTTGTTTCTGTTGATGTTGTTGTTGTTGCTGCTGCTGCTTCTGCTGATGATATTGCTGTTCTTGTTGCTGCTGATATCGTTGTTGTTTCTGATGTTGCTGCTTCAGATGATGTTATTGGTGTTGCTTCTGCTGATGTAGTTGTTGTTTCTGATATTGCTGTTTCAGATGATGTTATTGGTGTTGCTTCTGCTGATGTAGTTGTTGTTTCTGATATTGCTGTTTCAGATGATGTTATTGGTGTTGCTTTTGCTGATGTAGTTCTTGCTTCTGATGATATTATTATTGCTGCTTCTGATTCTGCTTTTTTTAAATTAGCCTTCATAACTTTATGGTACAGCGGAGTGTTCCATATAGGCTTTCTTAATACAACGTTGTGTTGTTTTAAATAGTGTCTTTTTTTGTTCCACCATGTGGAAAAACTAATTAATTTACATATTTCGCAAATATATTTATTACATTCCATGTTTAAAGTTTTATAAATCTTTTCACGTCGAATAATTTCACAGAAATCTTACTATGTTGAACAATTTCACAGAACTAGAATTTTGTTCGAAAAAATAGCTGATTTTATACTTTTCTAGAGGCACTACTACATACACATATACTGTTAATCACCCTTGTTTAAAAATTTTTCTTAGGTAACAAAAGCATCATAACACATTTCTGCGCTCATAAAATATTGCATTTAAACATTGAAGTAGAAAAAAATGTGTGTCCTTCAATAAAATAGTTAATGCACCCACACACTACGACAAAAATAAGTGAAAGCAAGCATACGCATGTCTTTCGTTCTTAAGAAATTTTCCTGAAACGGATTTTAAAATTTTATTGCCTTTCCATACCCCCTTTTTGCTTAAGTAACAAACATACCATACCAGATTTATAGCCTCATAAATTATTGCATTTTAAAACATTGAAGTAGAAAAAAATGTGTGTCCTTCAATAAAAATAGTTAATGTACCCACACACTACGACAAAAAATAAGTGAAAGCAAGCATACGCATGTCTTTCGTTCTTAAGAAATTTTACTGAAACTGTGTCCTTCAATAAAAATAGTTAATGTACCCACACACTACGACAAAAATTAAGTGAAAGCAAGCATACGCATGTCTTTCGTTCTTAAGAAATTTTACTGAAACTGTGTCCTTCAATAAAAATAGTTAATGCACCCACACACTACGACAAAAATAAGTGAAAGCAAGCATACGCATGTCTTTCGTTCTTAAGAGTTTTTCCATACAAACAAATGTTTAAATTTTACTACCTTGTCATAGAAAGATTAAAAACAACAAATGAAATAAAATAGGAAATAATGCAGCATATTTTTGACCTTATTTCTTGCTCATGCATGTTTAACTTTTCAATTAATTTTGAATTGTTCTTTACTTTTTCTTAAAATGCAAGCCTACGCATGTCTTAAAATGAAAAATAAATATATAAAGCGAATAAAATGCAAGTCTACGCATGTGCAAAAATAAATACATAATCGAGATTCATTTCACATTACCACATATGTACATTTATTGTTTTATAATATACAGATTTACAACATTACAAAACTAGTTTTGTTTATTAAAAAAATTAGCTGTAGTTTAGTTCGAATATTGCAGAACCATTTGGCGATTGTCGTCCTTTGTAAATAATTGTCCAAATTTTTTCATTCATATTGGCTAAGTAAGGATCCTCTCTGTTTAAATATTTAACCATTCTTTGAGGTAGATAAAACCATTTATTGTTCTCCAACTATGCTATGACTTTGGATCCATATTGTGTAACCTTCCACTCAAAATTTAAAATTTTTAATGGTTTATTTAAGGGAATATCATCAATTTTCGTGTACTCTGATTTTATTCCTTGGGCTATGTTAATTAACTGTTGATAGATCTAAAAGCAATCAAATAAAAACAATCATATAATATGTATAAATATTTGTATATTTTTTCTACAGCATCTATATAATAAATAAAAAATTTTTTATATATTATAAAACTGTATGCTTACCATTTTGTTTGATGCGAAAAGCTGCTTTAACTTTTGTTTAATGTGATTTCAAGTAACTGTGAAGAACAATAATAAACAAAAAAATCTGAACGTTCTTTTATATCGATTTGTGCTGGATAGTAAAACTCTTATTTTAGGTTTTAATAAAAACTACTCAAATGAGAATCTCATTAACATGGTGCAAAAAAATATCTCATTTGAATTTCTCTTTATTGTAAAAGCATACACATGGAAAAATATATGAATGCATGTGTAACAGAATGATCATATTTTTCTCATTATATGACTCAGTATCTCTATACGTGTATTTTCCCCATACGTGTATTTTTTCCATAAGGAGGCCAAATCTAGTGGGATTCTAATTGGTGTGCCAGAATGCCCATACGCGTATTTTTTCCATAAGGAGGCCAAATCTAGTGGGATTCTAATTGGTGTGACAGAATGCCCATACGTGTATTTTATCCATAAGGAGGCCAAATCTAATTAGATTCTAATTGGTGTGCCAGAATGCCCATACGTGTATTTTATCCATAAGGAGGTCAAATCTAATTAGATTCTAATTGGTGTGCCAGAATGCCCACTACTAATATAACAAAAAAAGTCTTTTAGCTATCACATTAATTATTATTTGGCCGAGTTTTGTTATTTTCAAACCGAACAAATTTATGAAAAATTCCAAGAGAATGGTATAAAATTTATTTCTCTATGTTGTGTTTTGGCCTTAATTCTAACTACACCAAAATGCAGCAGACGAACAGTCGGACAGACGGATAGACGGACAGACGGACATCGCTCATTCGATTTCTCTATCTATAAGGATCCAGAATATATATACTTTATGGGGTCTTAAATGAATAATGAAGAAATTACATACGGTGAAGGGTATAAAAATAAAAAAATTGGTGGTTTACGTGGCTGCCCACTACACGTAGGCATTCAAGTAGAATCTATAAGATTCCTTTTTGAAAGGACCACTGCACTCGTCGGTGTCAACCTATGTGTAGCCGTATCTAAGTACTCGGATACAGTGATTGATACTAGATCCAACCCGTCGCATTGAGATATCTAATAAGATCGCTCAGTCCTATCTCTGATAAATCTGAAAGGTCCTCTAGTACATGATTGCCTAAAAACTTGTGTCTCGAGATATGCAAAGCCGGACATTCGCAAAGAAAGTGGAAGATTGTCTCCTCTTTGCTTTCTTCTCGACAACTTCGGCAGAACTCGTTGTAGGACAGACCTATCCTACTGGCATGTCTGCCAACCGTCCAGTGTCCCGTCATAACTGCAACGACCCTCGAGATGTCCTTGCGGTTTCTGCGTGTTAGTTGCATTGAGCGCTTATAATTATAGCAAGGCCACAATTTCTTTGCAACCTTGCACGTGCTTATATTGCGCCATCTGCATTCAGCCTTATGGAAATAATGTTTGAAGATGCAGTTTCTAATAGTGCCAAACGGCGTGGCTACCGTTTCGGCGCTGGAGGCATTCAGAGCAGAGCCAGCCCTAGCCAGCTCGTCCGCCTGTTCGTTGCCTAAGAAATTGCTGTGTGCTGGAATCCAGATAAGGGTGAGATCAGCCTGATCACCCAGTCTAGATAGCATCCTCTTGCACTGCCCTACTAGGATAGAGGAGGTGGTATGTGATCTTAGGGATAGAAGCGCTGCTTGGCTGTCGACAAAGATGCCGACTTTACCTTGTACCTTCCTGTCGACCAGCATTCTGGCCGCTTCCCTTATAGCCAGAATTTCAGCCTGAAAAACTGTGGCTTCGTTAGGGAGACGGAAGGAACGTTCTATACCTAGATCATCTGAAAAGACTCCAGAGCCGACACCGCAGACCATTCTTGATCCATCAGTATATACTCTGACGTCATATTGTCTAACTATTGTACCTCCCTTCCACTCCCGCCTGGATGGAAATAGAACTTTGAACACCTTATCAAAGTTCAGTTGAGGTATCATGTAATCAGTGGATTTCCTCAGCGTAGGGGGTAGTTGATCCAGGATTCTGGCGTGACCATACGGCCTTGATCTCCACCACCCAGATGCCGCTAATCTTGCCGCGCTGCTAGAGGATACCGCCAATACATGAAGGTCAATCGGAATAAGGTTAAGTAAAGCGTTCAGAGCCTCCGAAGGACTGGTACGTAAACATCCTGTTATCCCGACACAGGAGGATCTCTGTATTCTATAAAGCTGATCTACCACGTATTTCTTACTTGTGGCCGGCCACCAAACTACAGAGCCGTAACTCAGTATTGGACGCACGATTGCTGTATACATCCATTTTAGCATGTTGGGGTTTAAGCCCCATTTTGAGCCAAACATCCTACGGCAGGAATAGTAGGCAACCGTTGCCTTTCTAACCCTGTGTTGAACGTTCAGTTTCCATGAAAGTTTTTGATCTAGTATAACTCCTAGATATTTTGCGTTGTCCGATAGGGACAGTTGATGATTCTTCAGCCGAGGAAGTCTGAAGTCCTGTACCTTGGTCTTTGTGGTAAATAGCATCAGTTCCGTTTTGTTTGGGTTCACTCCTAGCCCACAGTCTGTAGCCCAGTTACTGAGTGTGCCCAAAGCGTTGGACATGATATCGCTAATCACGTCCGTGAACATCCCTGAGACCATTATTACCACATCATCCGCGTACGCCACAACTTTAACCCCCGCGGCATCTAATCTGAGAAGTATTGTGTTAACAACAAGAAGCCAGAGCAAGGGTGAGATCACCCCTCCTTGCGGTGTGCCTCTGCATGCCCATTTAGACCTCTCGCTGTTACCTAATTTCGCGGTGACATTTCTTGCCCCCAGCATGTTTATTATCCAGTGTATGATGTAATCCTCTACATCATTGTCCCGGAGAGCATTTTTGATGGCTGTCACCGATACATTGTTGAAGGCACCTTCTATATCTAGGAAGGCCGCCAAGGTGTATTGTTTGTGTTCCAGAGATCTCTCTATGAAACCTACTACTTCGTGTAGAGCTGTTTCTGTGGAGCGTCCCTTAAGATAGGCATGCTGGCTATTTGAGAGCCTTGACGATCCCAGTAGCCGCTGCCTAATGTGGGTATCTAATAGTCTTTCCAATGTCTTTATCAGGAAAGATGAGAGGCTGATTGGTCGGAAGTCCTTTGCGTCTTCATGACTTCTTCTACCGATCTTCGGAATGAATACGACTCTGACTTTTCTCCAGCTAGTCGGAACGTGACTAAGAGAGAGACAGAGTTTATAGAATTTAGAAAGCCAGGGGATGATGGAGCTTTTCGCGCTCTGTAACATCTTTGGCATGATGCCATCCGGACCCGGCGATTTAAACGGTGAGAAACTGTCAATAGCCCATGAGATTTTATCCGAGGATATTATCTCATAATTTACAGTCATTTGTTGCCCACTGATACAGCTGTTCGCACTATACATGTCCTTGCAGCCAGGAAAGTGAGTGTTGAGTAGTATGTCTAAGGATTCCGAAGAGGAATCTGACCAGGAGCCGTCCGCCCTTTTTATAAAAGTTGGACAAGAGTGATTCGTAGCCAGAATCCTAGCAAGCCTTGCAGAATCTCTGGTACTGTCTATGGACTCACAGTAGTTTCTCCATGAGTTACGTTTGGCGATTTTTATAGCTTTTTTATATATATTCAGCTTATCGCGATAGGGTTGCCACATTTTATTCTCGTAGCTTGTGTTGAAAGCCCTACGTACCTCCTTGCGTAGAATAGAGAGTTCTGAGTTCCACCAAGGAGGATAGCTTTTCCGGGCTTTTGTCAAGGGGCAGGAGATCTTAAAGGCTCTAGTAATAGCCTTGTTGAAGATGTCCACATGGTGTTCAAGTCCTTCTATCGTATTCTCGATCTCTGGTACTCGATTTAGTTTTTGCTTTAGAAGCCCGTTGAACTTATTCCAATCTGTTCTCCTCGGATTTCTAAAGCAATGTTTATTTTTGTTTTGAAGTCTGACTTCAAAGAGTATCCAATTATGATCCGAAAAGGATCTTTTATTGGACACCCTCCATTTGTCGATCAGAAATCTAAATTTGTCGTTCGTAAGAGTAATGTCCAAAACTTCTTCCCACCCTCTAAATCTGTCCGAGCTCGGAAAGATAAAAGTCGGCGAGTTGCCGGAATTACAAATTGTTAAGTTGTGAGAATTAATGAAATCTAGGATATGCTCACCTCTTTCGTTGATTTCACTACTGCCCCATATTGTGTGCCTAGCATTGGCATCACAGCATAGGATGATGTTCTCGTTGGCACCCAAAGATGACATAACCGCTTTCAGCTCGTCTGGCGGTGCTGGTTTGTCATGTGCCATGTAGCATGATGCTATGAGGAAGCTTCTGTCTTCGGGCAGCTCGACCTTAGCAACTGTTAGGTCCGCTGAGCTGAGCTGTGTGCAGAGAAAAATGTTAATATGTTTCTTGGCTATTAGGCATGATCTTGGCTTACCGTATCCTTTCGCATAGAGCACATTGTACGTGGACAAAGGGAACCCCTTTACCTCGGAGTTCGCCACCCAGGGCTCTTGCACCACGCAAATGTCGAGATTCTCCTCGGCTAGGAGAACCTTGAGATTATCTGTCGCACACTTGGAGTGCTTCAGATTTATTTGAGCGATTTT
Source organism: Gymnocheta viridis (assembly GCA_956483585.1). Lineage (NCBI taxonomy): Eukaryota > Metazoa > Arthropoda > Insecta > Diptera > Tachinidae > Gymnocheta > Gymnocheta viridis. The sequence continues at coordinate 71,553,923 of OY101440.1, forward strand.
TGTCGCCATTCTGTCGTCTATTGTTCGGTTGCCGGCTCTGCCAGCTGCATCCCAACCAGAAGGTTACTAGCTACCTCGACGACGTCTTCGTCTGTACCAGCAGAACTGGTTGGGCGGGTCACCTTGACCTTGGCGTCCCTCACACCGAAAAACAGCTTGGAACCTGCTTTTTCAACAGCCGTTGCGCCAGGTTCCGTGATGGAGAGAATGAGGCAGGTACCGCTGGTGCCGTGGTCCTCAGTGCGTATGACCGACCAGTCATCCATCGGAATGCTAGGGTTCTGAAGCTTCAGACACTCTAGCATTCTTCCACCGTCTTTGCCCATTTTCGGTAACCAAACCCTTGCCCGCGGTCTCAATGGGATCTCCCCAGCAGGGATAAGTTTAAGACTTAACCCATCCCAAGCTTCACTAATCTTAGCGATGCTATTACTGAGGAACTCCCTTGAGAACACGTCCAAGCATCTGATTACCCTGTACCCCCGGTGTATCTCACCGGAGTCGAAACAAGGTGCCGGCTTGTCCTTATTGGCGATTACGTAATCCATTACGAGCTCCGCCAATTTGGATTCGATAGCCCCCCATTCCGTTATTACAGGAGCAATTTTGTCTTCCTTTTTGTTCACCAGTGCCACTAGCAGTTGGTCTTTAACTACCTCGTTAAAGGGCCTTCTTGTGGCTGATGACGTAAGTTGGGTATGAGTGGCCGTCTTCGCTGCGACCTTTCTCCTCTTCGGCGATTTTTCGCTCTCTGCCTGGGAGCGGTTACGTTTGGTGTTAGTGGCTCTGGATGTGCTGGGTATCGAATCCCTAACCTTTAGGTATTCATCTACCACAGCCTGGTATTTCACCTTATCCGCGGCGTCACGCTCATGAGTAACTCCATTCGCAGCATTCTTAGCAATCTTGTCAAGAATGAAGACGGCTTTGGAGTACTGGGATTTGAGGATGTCTTTCTGGCTCCTCTTCTTCCTCGGCTTACCCTTCACCTGGCTCTCGGACTCGAGTGCCTGTGTATGGGTTTTTTTTTGTTGGTGCTTGTAAGGCACGTTGTGCAGATAGTGGGGTACTGTGTCTTTTACCCTCTCTATCCGAGAGTCCGACTACTGTCTCCTGGCTGGAGGCAAGGAGGTCGTCCTCTGAAGAGACTTCTTCCCTTCTGTGTTTTTGTTTGTTTTTGTTTATTTTTTCATTAATGTTGTTCATATTTTGGTCCCACGAGTATGCCAGTAAGGGGTGTGACCATCCACACAGTGACGGCGTGCGTGGACTAGACAAGAAAAATTACAACCGGCCCGTGTCTTGGCACCGGAGGGGGAGCTGCTAACGACTAGTCTTCTTTATCCACTAACTAGCCATTCAGATCCTCGGCACAGCCCCCTCCACCTTGATCTTACAAGTGGGGGAGAGACAGGATGGGAGGAGATTGGGAAAGGATGAGGGGTGTGTGGTTAACCTTTAGTTGTGAAGGCCTTAACGAATCCTCACCCCAAGCCAGGCAATGTATATACAGCACCTGGATTGGGATGGGAGACTCAGCCAGCACTTAAGCCACCACATCGCGACAAGATTGTTAACCCGGTGGTGGATAAAAAAAAAAAAAAAAAAAAAATTAGACTTTTTTAACTTTTTTCCCCTGTTCAGGTCCATAGGTAGCAAACCGTTACAAATTCAAGAAAACAACCAACTACAAATATGGTATCTAAGAACTAAATAACGGAGCAAATAAACTTCCTAGGAATGATTCTTAATACCGTTTTGGTAGCTCTTAGGTAGCCGCAAAAGTTAAAAATTTAAAAATACAACAATAACAAAAAAATTTCGTATTATGTTGATGGCCCTGGACTTGCAAATCGCACTCTCTTAAGTTGTGGATCCAAATTGCCGTCCGAATCGTGAGAATCTGACTCAGATTCAGAACTTATGGTGTCCACATGCACGTTTCTTCCAGACTGCAATCCATCATCAGCCTTTTCTTCTTATGGGAAATAGTACGATTAAAATTTAAAATACTAAAATTTTAGCAATTTTCATAAAAAGCACCAGTTATTAACTTGACAGCACCCGGTCAAAAAACTCTTGTTTGGCAACACTCTATACTTATCGTATAGCTACTGTCGTTTTTATATTTTTCTACAAACCTGTTACAATTACAATTAGAGTTGAAACAAAGTCAGCCTAGGAAGTAATGGTAAAGTAAGAAAACAAAAACAATTAGTTGATTGTTGAGTTCTTGTTACAACGTTAATATTGTTTAAACGTTTTTCATTTGTTTTAATGATAGTTTAATATAATATCTCCAGTTGTTCTAAGAAATATTTGGGTAAAGTTCACTGAATATCTGCATCGGCAGTAGTGAAATGTGCATAGGAACTAGCTATAAACCTCAATAATCAATTTCAATTTGTTTTTAATAAAACTTTTAATATTTTACTACAATAATATTTTACATACGTAAAATATTAATTATGGGAAGAAGCGATTAAAAATTTAAAATACTAATGGCCTTATTCATAAACGATTAATACAGTTATTGTAGGTTTAATGTTGGATTTTTATACGGGAAAACCGGTTTTAATGTACACATTAACTTCATTAATTGTTTGTGAATAAGGCCGTAAAATTTTAATTTTTTATGATGTAAAACTCTTTTTACATTTCTATTTATCTTGCCACAGGTTAGTTTTGTGTTTTCGATACCTTTGGATAAAGAAACAAATTATTAAAAATATTCTTTATCACATAACGGTTTCTCTAGTTTTCATTTAAAGTTATGTAGCGTTTTTGAAACCATGTTTGAAACACATTTTTATTATGTACTTTTGGTGAGGAGGTGTCGTAATACACCACTTATAAGAATTTCCAGTATCTATTATAATTCAGAATATATATATATATATATATAACTCTAATGCTTTTATCAAAACAATTGCTATTCGAAGACTTTTTACGACAAAAATTTTTTAATAAAAAAGGCAAAAAAGTTGCACTTTTTTAAAAAAAAGAGGACGCCATAAGTTAAATATAACACTTGTCTTTTTACCCTTTAATTTTTAACTTAACTATACTTGTCGTATTTTATGTTAAACCAGCAAAAACACGGCTCACGAGATAGAAGCATGTGACCGACAGACATTCGAGCGAAATCAATGGCGTTGCTTTGTCACACTCTGTACGCAGAACTTTAAATAACAATAAAAAAACAACATAATTTTTTACGTTTTTAATTGTGTAATTTTTAATCATATAAAGTTTATATTAATTTATATTATAAACAATGTACAATGTACATACTATGTACATACGGCAGAACTAAATTGATTTCTTAGTGTATCGTTTTGTAACTAAAGATAAACGATTGTAGTTAAAAAAAAATTTTATTGTAAAGTTAAACAAACCACAATTCTATTAAAAATTTTTATTTCGGAGAAGGTCGCGACTAAATAAACAGATCATCACTTTAAAAAATTCTGTCATAGACTAAATACGAGTACATCTGTTTATACAGCCAGTATATACAAACATTAAACGCGACCACAAAACATTACATTAGTTCAAAGGGAAGAAGTATGTTTCTAAAGCAAGTCTAGTTGAAGTGATTGGTTAAGTTCATAAAAACAGATAAATGTCATATGGGACTTGCCGCTTCTATTTAAAATATGAAATTTCCAGTCACATGACTTGCACACATATGTACATAATTGTACACAATATGTGTATAATTGGTTATTTTTCAGCCGAAATAACCATCAATGTCTGCCTGAATATTTTGAGACAGTACAAAAAACAAAAAAAATAATATAAATAAAAATATGTTTTACATTTAACAGGACTGTAAGTGAAATGGACTATTGTTAATCCCTATTTACATATTAAGAGCGTCTAATAGATACTTAATTCTCTACAAAGTGGTAAGCAAAAAATTTTTCAAAATTTTAAGTTAATTGGCTATTGACTATGGCAGAACAAACTAAACGTTGGAATAAAAGTATATTTAATGATGTACGCTCGTTTCAACAACAACGAATGCAACATACAATTTGTTTTTGTATTTCAATAATTTTAAAGCCTCTTCTTGTATTTTATTCTTTCACTCATTGAAAACTTTCTTACACTCATTTAAAACTTTTTTTCCAATTGCGAACAAAATTTAACAATCGATGAGAGATCTTCAAGAGGTATTCCAAGCCCGGAACTATTAAAAAATACAATATCTTTTTTTAATAATAAAAATAGTTTTTTAGCATCCCATTTTGAATGAGAATACTTTAAACGATTTAGTGTGATAATGTGAAAACGAAAGAAACAAAATAAAATCGTTAATGAAATAAGATATGTATTTGGTTTTTGTAAGTTCCCCCCTATTCGCTCTTCGTTGATTGCTAGTTTTAATTAATGATGTTTGAATAGAATCTGCCTATGTGGATGAGTGCTGCTGAGGTGTGTTGTGGCAAAATAAATGGGTTCCCCCAACAAGGAATAACATTTGGATTTCCTGTTTTTTTCTAATTATAAAAATAATTTTCATTCTTCGATAAAGTTTGATTGAACTCGAACCAAAACTAAATACATAAGTACCTGGCTAAACTTTGATGTCAAAGTAATGAGTTAATATGTATATGAAGTACATACTAATTTATTAATTTATTATATTATGTAAACTTAAAATATAATAGACATTAGTTAACAATATTAATTTTTACACTTTAATACAAAGTCCCCAAAACTTTTTGGGCTTCGAACATTATAAACTACAAAAACGTATATTGGAAATACTTGTGTCGTGATGTAAATTATAATTATTTGCTTTATTGCAATTTACCGCTTTAATATTGGCCTGTCTATAATTATGGCAAAATACTGCTGTGCTATTTTGTTTTTACATTTATAACCCATATTCTATCGAGATATAAAAATGCCTCAAGTGGAACAAATCCGTTTTGCATTATCAAACTATTTTCTTTACACAACGAAAAACTCTTTCTTTTCCACGTAAAAAGGTTAAAAAATTAGGCGGCATGAAATAAAGCCCAATGATATAAGGCTCAATTAAGAAAATGAAATTAGACCCAATAAAATGAAATAAAGCCCAATAAAAAATGATATAAAACCAAATTTTAATGAAATAACGCCTAAACTAAAAATAAAATAAAACCCAATTGTTGAGCTTTATTTAACAAAAAATAAATTTCCAAGGAAATTCTGAAATAAGGTCCAATGAGATGAAATAACACCCAAAATGCATTACGAAGGCCGGCTATGCAGAAAACTTTACTCAGCGAAGCCGCTTTTCGACATACCGAGAGGAAAAAACTTTACTCAGCGAAGCCGCTTTTCGATTACCAAATGCTAACAGGCTACTATACTTCTAAAAAATTTTAATCGTTAATAACGGTTCTTACTTGAATGAATAAGTAAATGTCTTTAAAATGACTACAAAATCAATTTTTAAGAATATGAAATAAAGCCCAAATAAAATGAAGTAAGGCCCAAAAATTTTTTATACGAAATAAGACCCAATATAATTTTTTTGTTTTTTCATTATGAAATAACACCCAAAATAAAAATGAAATAAAGCCCAAAAAAATGAAATAAGGTCCAATTAAAAATTATCCAATTTTATTGTGTCTTATTTCATTTTCTTAATTGGGGCTTATTTCATTGGGCCTTATTTCAAAGGGCCGAAAAATTAAACCATATTGGACCCGTATGTTATGACTTGTCTAATCAAAGATTGGTACATAATTATTTTGACTCCAGATTTTATGTATCTTGCAGTACATACTTGCCACTACTTCTACTTTGGTATTTTAACTCATTACTTTAACAAGGAAATGTCATAGGAGCTCAGTATTTACCACTTTAGCTTAAAAATAACGATGTCAATAATTTGAAGTCATTGAATATATAAACACAATAAAAATTAATTGTCTGCTTGTAATATTCAATCATTCTATTTAAGTTATTAGTGTTATCACTAGGACAACTACTTTATTACGCGCTTAAAACTTATTTTTACGAACATGTAGTCAATTTAAAATAAATCCACTTTTCTATGCGAGGGTTGAACCGTTTATCTAATGTATGATAAGCGCAAGCACGACTTCCGCGTCAATCAAAGAATATATGATATGTTTTTTAAATAGTAAAAACTGAGTAGCTATTTTAAAATACTGAAGACGGTACATATGTAAGTTGTGTTGGAAATTGTGTCGATCGTAATCGAAGGCAGTACCGAGCTTTCACTGGGTACTTTTATTTAAACTGTTTATTTGGTTTCATGCACAAAATGGGATTCCTAACAGGGCTTTAAAATAAGGCCCTGTTCTAATAATTTGAACACGAGTTTCTCAAAGGTCGGCTTTTTAATAGGCCAGAGTGAACCTTATAATTGATATATCTTGGTAAAAGTAACAAAACTTTGGAACTGGTTTTGAATTTTTCAATTTTTCGCTATCAATTTTTATAGTTGTATATGTCAAATATTTTCAGACACCTGACAAACTGAAAAAATTTAAATATATGTTTAGTTCTTTACTTAACAATTTAGTTCTTTATTTAAATATTGTTATTATAAGCAAGCGAAACACGTTTTTTAGAACATGGCTTAGAATTTATAATACATATCTGATATGATTATTTTTTGTTTACCCGCCGTCTAGACTGGCAATAAATATGTTGGCAATAAATATTACTTATTGCTTTGCAATGGGAAATCGTAATTATGTTAATACAATATACAAAATTTCAAAGAGAAAGGTTCGCTAACAAAGAAGAGAAAACTGAAAGACTTTTTAAATCTGAAAAACTCATCCTACAATAAGAAATTTTGCATTTTTATGTATATTTTTAAAGATTTTCTGTTAAATTTACCTTTTTAATATCTTTCAATAATTTATGTAATTCTTTTGCAAAAAATTTCTCCTTTTTGCTGTTTTATTGCGCCTCTATTTTTTCTATTCTTTCTTTTCTTTGGAAATGTCAAACGGCTTATGACATTTAATGTTCGCAATAATTGTCAACGAAAAACTGTTGGCAATTTTTGCCACCATTATTGCCAAGTACGAAAAATATGCGTCTTCACTGGAGATAACATAATTTTGACATTTGCTGCAATATATGTTAATCAATTTATTACCAGTCAAGAAGACGGGGGTTATAGCGAAGTACCAATCAGGCAATTAATGCCTACAAATAAGCAGGTGTGTTATCTTCTTTAGGAAAAGGATATTGGTAGAGAGCAAATGGCAATTGCTGCGCCGCAGCTTTCAAACAGGTTAATTAAATAAACAATGAACTTCAACAGCAACAACAATGAACGCCAACAACAACAACAACAATAATATTAAATTCTTTATTCATAAATTGTTAGAATAAACAAAATACATTAATACTCACTTTTTCCAAAACACTACATACATTCACACAGCATACACTTTTACTATTCCATATTATTGCTCTAAAGTGAAATTATGTTTGTTCAAAGATTTCCGCTTTAATTGAATACTATTCTTTTGCTTGTATAATTAAATTCTGTGTTTTAATTTCGATTAAGAAATAAAAAGTTCAGTTGTTAACCGACGGAATACCGTATAGTTATCTGTATCGGACAGTTTAACCTCTGTAGCTCGAGGTCAGTTTTTTTATTGTCTTCCCAGATGTTATATCTTATTTAACCGCTGGACTCAACACAAAATTGTATACGAGCACTTCCAATTATCATATGAGTTGATACCATCGATAATTCATTTCCAAGAAGAAAAATATCAAGAAGCACTTGGATCTTATAAGTTTATTTTCCTCGCCATAAAGATATTTAAAAAACTTGGACCCTGTAAAAAGTAGAACTTTCTGTTGTATAAACATAAATCCATCAAAGAAGCTTTATTTATGTCGAATTTATTGTCGATTTGGTTTAGATATGTGAAGCAATATCTGGCGAACATTAAAAAGTATCTGAAAGATCTTTTCGTGTATGATAACACTCTATACACCCAAAACTTTCTACTATTTCCTAGCGTTCTGCTCAGAAATTATTAATTTACAATTCCAATTTGTATTTTATACTTTAAACCACTTCTTTTTTAAATCAAAAGTCTTTTTCAGCTTTTTAATATCATGCAAAGTTTATGAGCAAGTATTTCTTTGTTCATCTTATACTTCTTACTGAAAGCTATCTAATATGTATAAGAAAACTTTGTTAAATCTAGTTTGAAAAATAAAATTAGATTGAATTCGAAGATAGTTTTCATTTTCTGTGATATATATGGATAATACAACTTAAACTTGTTGCCTTCATTTGAAAGTGAATGGAAACATGAGGAACTCGAACCTCTTGTTCGTGTAATCTTCGAAACTTCTGAAAAAAATTTTGGGCACGCAGCGAAAATGAGGATACTTTCAGTTTTTCTAGTGTGTGATATGTGTGATTCACTGAGTTATATGAAACCAAAATCTTAAGGAAAATATAGACTTTGACATTTGATTGAAATTCTACTTTTAACAATAGCTATTTATGCGCCGAACAAACAAATGAAACTAAGAAGGAAACTAACCAAAACAGAAAAGAATTTTAGTTTTTTTTTTTAAATTTTTGGTAAGCTTTTGAAATATTTTTAACCGACTTAAAAATGTTGGTCCCATAGAAGTTTAAGTGGAAATCGGGCTGACAAATTGACAGCCCGAAATATTGATTATTGGATAACTCCGCCAATTACGAACCGATTTTCTAATTATATTATTTGAAAATGCATGCTTAATTGCATCCGTTTTGTTCGACAGGCTTTTGCTGAAATAGGTTTTTTGCCATAATTATTTGACGACTATTTTTGGAGATCATTTGTTTTTGTATTTTGAGATTACAAATAACATTACGAGTAGCTGAAATTAAAAATTATAAGATAAAATTATAACTATTGTTTTACTGCGCAGTATATTAAAGTGAAGTAATTTTTATTTTGTTTGCAAAGAAAAATATTACTATAAATACATTTCTGTTTTGTAAGTCGACTTGCATCCAACTCGTTCAGTCGCTCGGCTTAGACAAAAACCTTTGATAGAAACCATTTAAATTACATGGGTTTGATCAACGGTTTTTGTCTAAGCCGAGCGCTCTAATGAGTTAGACCGACCCAAGTCTAATTTAAAGCCATGCTCATTATCGTTGGGTCCACCTCGTTAAGCCGCTCACTTTAGACTAAAACCTTTGATCAATCCCATATAAATTAAATGGGTTTGTCTAAACCAAGTTGCTCATTTCGAACTATACGACATAAGAATTTTGTATACGTTAGTTACAAGCAGTGATGCCAAGAGTAGGGAATTTTCCCTTGCTGTAGGGAATTCATTGAAAATTTTAATGAAAGGGAAGGAAGGACAGATTTCTCATGTTGAGGAAAATATAGAGAATTTATAAAACTTTATTTTACTTCCTTTTATATTGCGGTGTAAGTGCACATAAAAGTGATACTACATATACAAATCTAAATTTAAAATTTTGTTACTGTATTACGCGAGATATTTCATACAGACAGAAAACATCTTTTGGTAAATAATATATAGAGACAACGAAAGGCAAAGAAAAGAAATCTCTAATTATTAATGTAATGTGTGTATATGTGTGTAGTTTTCAGTATTACTGAGCTCTGCAGCCGCTTTTCTTCAGCACCAGAAGTGCCGATTTAGGTTGAGAAATAAAAGGAAGATCTCACGCTCTTGCTTGATCACTTATTTCTGAATTTCTTAATCTATGGTCAGCAATATTGTGGCCAACAACAAATCAATAATGAATTTGCTGTTCCCACGGGAATTTGCAATATTGACAAAGTTTACTTATTCTAGTTTGTTGGTGTGTGTGAAAATAATTATTATCGAAACATTTTATACAAAAATCGTATTACATCATTCCCATGCCATTTTCGCTGACAAGACAAAAAAATAAAGTATAAATTTAGTTCATTGGCTTTACAATGAAATTCTTAAAATATTTATCATAAACAGAAAAAAGTAAACAAAAATGAATTAAATTACAAGTTCAATGTCATATGCATGGAGTAACAAAATTCTCATATTGTTACAGTGCCTTAACTAAATATAGGTACACTACATTAATCAACTTTTCAATTTTGTTTTCCAATGATCGCATAGGATCTATTAAAGTTACGTGACGTATGTCCTCAACGCTGGTAGGGCAAACATTGAACTTCTCTTAACTTAGCCCTTGGAGATTTCCAAGTAATATAATATTCTCATTTAAAATGAGTTCAACACCCGTGATTTCAGAAGCTGACTTACCAACAAATAAAGTTATTAAAAACAAACCCGTACCAAAATCATTTTTTATTTTATGGAAATTTAATTCTTTTTTTATCAAATTTAAATCCGCCTTGTAATATACTCCGCGTAAAACTAAACAAGTGCGTTTCAATTCCGCCGGTGTATATGAATATGACTAAATTTTTTTCTCTCGTAATAGCTGAATCATCTTTCGATGAACAGCCGCGTCTCTAACGAAAAGTTTACTCTTGTATTTATTTTTATTAACAATCTTATAGTCAATATTTTTTAAAGTAAGATGTTCAACTAATTTGTCAATGTTGACATTAAATAAGAATATGGATGGGCAAAAAATTTCTCCTTTGAAGGACTAGGACTAAAGAAAACATTTTCTGTTAGTTTTTAGTATATGATTTTTCTTCAGTTGATGAACAATTTTGATTTTTTTGTAACTTACAATTAGTTAAATCTACTCGTAGCTTCTTCTGAAGCTATTTATAATAGTGATTCTTTATAATCCATCGGATTCTTTATATCATTTGTAGATGCAGGAATAACAGAATTAAGATCTCTCTTCGGAATAAAGTTGTCGGGAAGTTTTATGTTGTCAATAATGTTGACAATACAATTCTTTGGCTGATTCAATTTTCAAGTATTCAGATTAAAATTCTTTTTCATTGTTCCACAAGAAGATTGAACATTGGCGTTTTGCATCTATCAGGCTTTGAGAAAAAAATAGACTATCCGTAGATGAACCTTTATCAGGAGGCAAGCTTTCACATGGATCAATGTCTGCAATAGGTAGAATGCAATCCATACAAGAAGGAGGAGGCAGCTAAACTTCGCACCAAATTTACATTATTGGACATTAAACCACCAACACGCTTACGTAGAGTACGGACAGAGGAAAATATCAAGGCTGTATCCGCCTGTGTTGTTGATGACCGTGAATTATCGATTCGACGCTGTTCGCAGCAATTGGACCTTTTTTTTGCCCAAAACGGAAGAGAAGAAATTTGCGGACAATGTGGTTTGAACAAGACTGTGACACATGCCATACAGTACGCGAAACAATGGCCCAATTGAGACGCGAGTTCGGTGAACAGTTTATTCACGTTTGAGGCCGATTAATTGGCTTTAGAATATTTTTGTAACGCTATGTTAAGGCTCATGTCTATAGGGGCAAGCCCGCAACGGTTGACGCACTGGAAGCAAATATTGAAGAATATATTCTTCAGACACCGGCCAATATGTTTCAGTCGTAGCCGAGGTCAACAGTTACATGAAATTATCTTTAAACATTGAATTATATAGATCGCTATATCGACTCAAATAAAGATTTCATACATTTCTGTAAATTTTAAGTGTTTTTTTTAATCAACTCCGAAAGCTCTTAAAAATACATCCCTTAATACATCCATATTCAAGAATCGGCCGAGCTAAAGAAGCATAGAATTGTTTCATGATATATGTAGGTTCAAGAAAATTTAATGAACCATTGTTTCAGAAAACCAACAAAGATCAATGTGATCACGAAAAGCGATCTAACAAAAAGCGTAGATCAGTAATATTGTCCACTTTTCAAGTTTAGTTCCATTAACATCATACCGAGAATGTAATTTGTTTATTCCATAAAATGTCATATGTTTATATTATTGAATATTTAAGTCTAATATAATGATACTCCATTGAGAAAGTTTGGGGATATTAGACTGTAGTAAGAGTTGTTAATTAGAGTCATTAAAACTCTTGAATATTTTGAAATCATCTGCATATATGAGTACTTTGGAATGCAAAATAACAGAAGTGAGGCCATTTATAAATAGCGTGAATGGGACCAACATGACTTCGGTTAGGAACACCACAAAGAACGTCGGTGTCTGTTGAAGAAACATTACTGAACTTTACTTGCTGAGTTCTATTAGATAGATAAGAACGCAGCCACATTAGAGCTGCAAAACTGAATCCAATTAGTGATAGTTTGTAAATGAACCTTTCACGGCATACTTTGTCGAAAGCGTGCAGATTACATCCGTTTGCATGCTTTTTAAAAATTCACAAATTTCCATAGAAGTAAGTTCCAGAAGATTAGTTGTTGTGGAACGCGACTTACAAAAGCCATGTTGATAAGGAGTTATCAGCGATGGATGATGTGATCTGCAGGATACATATGAGGTGGTATATTTCGTGCGTATTTATCCATTGGCTGATTAACAAAAGTAATGTCCAGAAGTGTCCCATATATCGAGTAGTGATTTAATAAATTTATTTGACATAGTCGAAATTAAATAATTGAGTTCGGCGGGTTTTGTCCAAAAACCAAGTTTCCAAGACCCACAAATATATCAGATGTTTTATCACAGCTGAAACGTGTTCGTCACAAATATCGGATGAAAAATTAGGTGGAAGAATGTAGGAGAAAGTGATACAAAACCGATTTCTAAGTCAAACTTAATATTGGCATTATGCGAAAATTCAATGCGTTCAAATGAAAGAACATATAATACGACAATATGAACTGTTCCACCAAGTTTGAGAGGCCGGTCATATCTGAATATTAGGTATTTCGGACATAATATTTCAGCTTGGCGAATAAATTTCTTATCATTCAGCCAAGTTTCTGTTAAAATAATAAAGAGATGTGTAAAATCTAAGCTGTTTGCTTATGAAGATGTTAATTTTGTGTTAAGGCCACGGATATTTTGATATACAATATTTATTACTGGTGTATCCATCGGTCGACGGCAAATCGACCGCATTCTAGTAATTAAATATAAAGCATTTACAAAAATATATACGATAAAATACAAAAAAAACTAAAGTAGCGACTTAAAACTCTCTTACTTAGACTATCTTATTATAAAGTACATCAGCGTTGCTAGAATGATGATTTTATAATATTTTTAATGATTTTTTATCCAAAATATGATTTGATGATTTTTTACTCAAATTATGATTTCTAATTTATAGAAATTATGCTTTTTTATATCAACTGTGTACAACTTTCATTGTAATTGTACTACAAAGTGAAGTTAAGTTTTGTATCAGCATGTTGGTTGTTGCTTTTAATTACTTTACACTTGTACTCTGTGACAAACACATGTACCCGGCAACACTGCCTTGAGTTGTAAACAACGTGCGGATAAATAATAAATTTAAACATTTTTCATTTTAAATAAATCATCTTTTTGACTATAAATGGTCAAAAAAGAAGGAAGTTTTGGGGCAATTGCCCCAAATACAAGATAAACGACGGGCTGATTGCTAGCAACAGGTTTCATCTGCTGTCCGAAGATGAAGAAGAAGAATTATTAAAAAAGGAGAAAATTCCACCGATAATTGCGGATTCCAACGTGAGTTTTTCCAAAGTGCTAGGATTAATCGGTGATAAATTTATGTTCAAAAGGATGTCGATTGGGACTAAAATAATTTCAAGCACCATGGCGCTGTATGAAGAGGCTCTGAATACGCTAAAAAGCAACAACATGCATTTCTACACACACGAGGTAAGAGATAGTAAAATTTTTAAGATGGTGCGTTTGGTCTTCCCTGACAGACGACAACAGTTATAATGGATGAATTTAAAAGTACGAAGATGACACACTGTATCTGATCGAATTTGACAGGCAACACGTTTCAAAGCGTGAAATTTTAAAAATTAGATTTTTCTGTAACATTTCTGTATACTGGAGAAAACCTTTTAAGAGTAATAAAGGTCCTACACAACGTACAAAGTGCCATTACGCTGATTGTTCACTAAACAAAAGCTCACCTGATGGCAGTATAATGTACAAATGTCATAACTGTACAAATAAAAATTACAGAAATGCAAACCACAGGGCAGATAACCCTAAATGCCCGTGTCGTAAAGAATACTTAGAGATACGACAGAGACTCACCGCAAAAACTAGAATGACTAGTATAAGACATAACAGTAGTTATGTAATAGACGAGAGTGATTTCCCACAACTATCGAGCCAAGAACATCATGGTATTGCACAAGACTCCCGGTTCAAAGCGAAAAATATGTTTTCTGAAGTGACTAAAAGCAAAACACGAGACAACAACCAGTTATCCAATGATAAACTATTGGAAATATTTTTTAATGCAGTAGATGCATTGGAAAAATGTCAAACAAAGTTTGACAAATTGAGAGTTTTAGGTATGATGCTTAAACATGCCATATAAAACATTTGTTGTACACAATGTTCATGTTATGCACTGTAACGCTCAAGGCATAACAACCGAATCAGCAGCTGCACAGCTCGAGCAGGACGACAAACAAGTTGATATACTTTTGCTCAATGAGACGTTTTTAAAACCGCATCACAAACTCCAACTAGGAAGCTACAAAATTTATCGTGAAGACCGGCTATCACATGGCGGAGGAGTACTCATTGCGGTAAAAACTAACATAGTTCATAAGTTATTACCTAAAATTAACACAAAAATCATTCAAAATATTTCTATACAGGTTACTATTAATAGACGTCCTGTAGTTTTTACTGCTGCTTATAATCCAAATTATACTGTGGACTTTAAGGCGGACTTAGACTTACTCACAAACTTCTCTTGTGACTTTTTCATTTTTGGTGATTTCAATGCACATCACACACATTGGAACTGTGTATCTAATAAAACAGCCGGTAATGAGCTTACAGACATTGTTTGCTTGCAAACTATTACATTTATTTTCCATTTTCATTTACCCGATTCGGTCAAAACTTAATCCAGGTCCAGTCCTCTACAGTAGACATTTTACTATCCAATTCCAATATTCCTTTTTCAAACTTAAAGTCACACCCAAATATTTTACAGTCAGACCATGTTCCGATTTCCTGTTCCATTTATGGACAGTTTCAAAATAAATTTAATACAGTAACTTTGTATAATCATGCAGACTGGACAGCAATTAGAGTTTGGGTGTAAAGTGAAATTAGACGCCAAAATATTGAAAAAGCAGAGTGTACTCCTAGCAACGTAGATTTATTGCTAAATATATTAATTTCAATTGTTAATGCTGCATTTAGCAAGATTCCCGTAGGTTGGAAAAACTCGTGGCAGAGAGAAATCTCAAGTACATCTAAGATGCTTATTGCTCAAAGAAATAAATTCAAACGTAAATTTCAGAGATGTAGGGATCCGATTTACAGAGCCCACTTAAACGGTATCTTAAGGCAGTTAAGTAATCTAATTGAATTCCACCTTAACAAGGATATAAACGAGTCGTGGTCGAGATTTATTTCGAAACTACCCCCGGGATACAAAAATTCTGGAAATTAACAAAAGCCTCATTTTGTTCAATTCTTAATTGCAATGATGAAGTTTAAAAAAAAAGAAAAAGCTAATGCAATTGCATATACTTTTGGTAGCTCACACACTAATTGTCTCGATAATAATTCTCCAATTGGTAGTAATAATATTGAACGTACAAATGTTTCTGAGGTTAACACATTTACTATGCTATTAAAAAATAACAAAGCCCCGAGGTTTGATGGCACAAATAGCATTATCCTAAAAAATATGCCAGTCTACTTTTATGAAATTCTAAGTAAAATATTCAATTGTTGTTTAATTAATGGCCTATTTCCCCGTACTTTCAAAAAATCAAAAGTAATACCGATTCATAAAAAGGGAAAAGATCCCAAACTACCCACCAGCTATAGGCCGATATGCATTTTAAGTTTACTGGATAAGGTCTTTGAAAAAAATATTCATAAAAGATTATTTTATTTGATTTTGCTGATCAAAATAATATTATTAACCACCAACAGTTTGGATTCCGTAAGGAACACTCTACCGTACACCAAATAAAGCGAGTTGTAAATTATATTGAAGAAACAAGAGAAATCGCAAGAGTAATGGCATTGTTTTTCTCGAAATAGAAAAAGCTTTTGATACCATATGGCACAATGGGATGTTATACAAACTCAATTCATTAGGTTTCCCATTGTATTTACAAAAATTATACAAAGTTTTCTAAAGAACCGTACATTTGTTGTGTGTGTTGACGGGGACTTCTCAACAGAAAGAACAATTCCAGCGGGTAAGTACTATGGCCTACACTCTACTCATTGTATACGTCTGATGTTGAGGTGCACAGAAATCAGGAAGCAGCATTTTATGCTGATAACAGTGCTTTTATATGCAGTGGAAAACTTTCAAATGCAATAATCAAGAGAATGCAAGCGAGCCTTACCACAAGCCAAAAATATTTTAATAAGTGGAAAATAAAAGTAAATGACAATAAAACGCAGGCCATTATATTCCCATATAATAAATCACCAAAACGTATTCCTACTAAAATTTTAAACTGTCGGGGAAACGTTACCCCCATCAAAGATG
>OY101440.1:71570742-71755963 GCA_956483585.1 Gymnocheta viridis
GAAACCTTCGTAGAACTGTACACAAGCAATCTGCTTCATAAAATCGACCGTGGGACAGCTGGGGCCATAAAAGAAAACAAAATAGGACACATAATAAGAAAATTCTTTTGGCTATATCGCATTAATTATTGTACCGAGTTTTGTTATTTTCAAACCAAACAATTTTATGAAAAATTCCAAGAGAATGGTCTAAAATTTAGGTCTCTATGTTTAGTCAGGCCTTGGTTTCACTTACACCAAAATATAGCAGACGGATAAGGATGAAGAATATATATACTTTATGAGGTCTTAAACAAATAATAAATGGAATGACAAACCTATATATCCCCTATCAAAATTGTTTGGTGAAGAGCATGATGAAATAAACAGGTGGCATTGTTAGGGCTACAACTACAATACAACAACAAAAAGAAATTTTTGTTTGTGTAAATTCTAAAATTATTGTAAACAAAAATTAAATAAAATAAGTTATCAGAAACCATTGAAATTTTTGGAATCTACAAAGGAGCAAGACAAGGAGGTGTGGATTACTTTGAAAGTATTGCGGTCCATATAGAAGGCAGTAGCACTCTCAAAACAAACACAAATATATAAGTACCTATAGGAAATTCTTGCAAATTGTAATAAAAAATAAACACAAATTGAACAAATAAAAGCTTGGATATTTCGTAAATATAAACTGGAAATGGGATCGTGAGTGATTTTCATTCACGCTCACGATAAAAAAAATTACTTCGCACGACCTTATATTTTTGGCTCCGGTTATATCCACGAAAAAAATATTTTTTTAAATAATTAAAAAGATACTATTATCACTGATCCATTCTGGTAATCTGATGAATAGACTGTTCCAATAATGCTTTCTTAATAAAAATAATTTTAGTTTATCAAAAAATTTCTAAAATTAATAAAGAAAGTAAGATTTGAAGTTGAGCCAAACAATTCCTTTCAACATAAGCCTAAAACAATTTAAGTAATTGCGTGGAAATATTAATTGAAAAAAGTTTACGTAAAATAACAAAATTTGGCAACAAAATTTTGAAGCATTCACGTCAAAAATCTACTTATGCACGCTCAATTTCTTTGTGCAAGCGCACGTAATTGAAACAAGAAATTAATTACGTTGACTCACGCTAATCACGTGAGCGGTGCCCATCTCTAACATAAACAAAACTGACATAAGATTGGAAAAACAATGCTAGAGCATGAAATTATCATATGGCGTAGTAATGCCACCTGTTTAATTCACCATGGTGAAGAGTATAAAAACGCGCAAAGAATGAAGTTTAAGAAATAAAGCTAATGTAGATACATAATTAATTTGATAGATAAAATTATTGGTGCCACGCAAGGCGAATTTAAAAAAGGTGTCCTCGAGAGATCAGGTGACTCAATTCGCTCGAATTTGGGTTGTCAAAATTTGTTAACTCCATTTTGTTATTTTGTTTTGTTTGGAAAAAAAAATTATAATAATAAATTAATTTCATTTATTTTTTTTAAAAAACGTTAACAAATTCACGGATATATAAAAATTGTATAAATAAAAAAAATTTATTTGATTATTGTAAAAAATAAAAAAAAATATTTATACAATTTTTATATATCCCTGAAGAAGCCACACAAAGAAGTGGCGAAATATCGGTGTTTTTAATAAAAATTTTGTTATCGTTTTTTAAAAAAATTTACCTTGGGCTCAAATTAAATTAATTTAAAAAAAAGGTCGAATAATATATAAGAATAAATATTAATAATAATAACTCGTTAAAGTTTTCATTTAAAATTTAAATTTCCATTTATAATTGGATAAGGAAAATAAAAAGACTGGTTAAAGTCTTAATTTCAAATTTAAAGGTGATAATAGTGCTAATTTGTAAAATATAAAAACTATAAAAAATCTAAACAAAAACTTTTTATACATGCATTTAACATGACTGTTTGGTGAAACTAATAAAAAATTCATTTGTTACTGATAATTTATACATGAAAATCATGATTTATGTATATTACAATATCATATATGTATGTACATAAGTACTTATAAATACACTCTAAAACTTTAATTGAAATTTAATATCGTATTATTTCTAAGTTGGAGTTGAAAATTATTTCTTGGCTAAAATTATAAAGATTTTAGGGTTAATTGTAATAAAAATACAGTGTGTCAAAATAATATCAAAATGTTAAATAATGAGCACATTTGCCTAAGAACATGTGCAAAATGTGTGAAAACTGATATTAAAGAAAGAAGGAGCAATAAAGTGTACTTAAATAAAAGCACACCATAATTTCATTATTTTATTACAATGAATTTTGAGGTGTTTACAGTATAATTTTATATAAAAATATTTAGTTTTTTTTTATACAGCTGGCAAGATTTACTGAATTATATGAATAGTTTATTAAATATTGAAGTTAATTTTGTTAAATTATAAAAAAAAATTCTACTGTGCAAAAGTTTACGAGTATCAAAGAGTTTATACCTAATTTACATTTGTACGAACATAAAGAAGGACGGCTTTTCCACAGTCAAAGTTTACTTTGCAAAGTTTAATTCAGTTGGGAGAAAGACAGAATAAGAAAATATTCGTCTCTCTGTGTTTCTCCCAGCTGAATCAAAGCTTTGCAAAGAAAACGTTGACTGTGGAAAAGCCGTCAAGAAAAAAAAAAAACAATTTGCTTATGTGTTTGTACTCAAAATGCAAAAAAAAATATTTTCAAATTATAATTCATATGCAGTGCATTTAATAAGGAGTAACTCTAATAAAAGCTGGCTCTCCAAAAATATGTTAAGCTTTCATAATCAGATAAAGCCTTCGATGAATTCATGCAATTTTATTGACGCTTATGAAATATATTCCCAAGCATTACAACATTTTTCTAATAATGAAAATGTTGCTTGTCCAATTATGAGCACTGCTCAGCAAAATGCCTTACTGTAGAACGTAAAACTCTTGAAAATACTGAGCCACTTCCAATAGCAGAAAAAAATAATTCATTGGGTATTAACAACTAAGGCAATATTGACGTTGACATTAATAGCTTTGCAATTATTTTAAAAAGTGTATATTTTAGTACTCCTTAATATTATGTGGCACTTCAGCTAGAGAGAAATTTGACAAGCAGGTAACTCTTAGTGATATTAAACACATAACCACACCTAAATTAAAGTCATCATTCGCTAATGAAGATGTTGTAGCGCTTATTCTTAATATAGGGAAGGCTGCTACTAAAAAAGGATATGACATCTTTCCTAGTAGTAAATCAACAAGGGAAACAAAAGTGGAAATATTACGATCAATATAACAATTGGATGTCTCCTTGAAAAGTGCAAAAGTTAATATTTCGGAACTATGTACTTGAAAATACTAGCTCATGTTCTCCACACATACAACCTTACAGCAAGTGGACACATCAATGGTGAAAAACACAGTGCAAGCGATCTCTTATTACAGTTTAAAGTTTTGCAACGCTCCGGCCACATTTGAACGCCTTATGGAACGCGTCTTAAAAGGACTTCACTGGAAGACTTGCTTGGTGTACCTTGATGACATAATTATGACGGAGAAGACTTTTCACGAACACCTCAAAAACCTGACTGAGGTGCTTTAGCCAATATCATTGGCTGGACTAAGGCTTAGCGCAAAGAAATGCTCATTATTCCAGAAATAGGTGAAATATTTGGGTCATCGCGTTACGGCAGACGGTATTTCAACGGATGAAGATAAAATACGAGAAGTAAAGGACTGTCCTCACCCGAAAAATCTTCATGAGCTCCGCAACTTTCTGGGACTTTGCACATACTACAGACGCTTTTTGAAGAATTTCGCCAGCGTGGCAGCAAGTTTGCACGAGCTAACTAAAAAGTCTCGACCGTAACAAAGGGGTGAACCGCAAGAGCAAGCGTACCAGACACTGAGAGGTTTGTTGTGTACAGCTCCGGTTTTGAGCTATACAATCGCAGGAGAGAAATTTGTGCTAGATAGCGATGCGAGCGGATATGGAATAAGAGGCGTGCTTTCACAGGTGGTTAATGGAACAGAAAAAGTGGTAGGCTATTACAGGCGAATACTTTCAAAGCTTGAAAGGAACTATTGTGTGACGCGGCGAGAGCTTCTAGCAGTTTTAGATTGCATAAAACATTACCAAAAATGTTTGTACTGGCAACACTTTATGCTAAGGACCAGCCATTCTGCACTCAGGTGGCTACTGCAATTTAAAAACCCTGAAGGGCAGCTAGCGCGCTGAATTGAGCGGCTTCAAAGCTACGACTTTCGCATCGAACACAGAAAGGGTGTAAAACATAACAATGCGGATGCCCTGTCACGCAGGCCCTGCTATTTAGAGTGCCGACATTGTGCCAAAGCAAAGGAATGCGTTGTTGACGTGGAATAGTCTAAAGCTGATAAATGGATGCTTATATCGTACATGGGAAAGTGCGGACGGCAAACCGGTTTCTAATTTGCTAGTGGTGGCAGCATCCAAGATGAAAGAAGTAATGTAAAGTAAAGTTCCATAATGGCCCCAGTGGAGGTCAGCTTGGTGTAACGAAAACCCTCGAAAAGTTAAAACAGCGTTTTTAATGGGTTGGATGCCAGTAAGCTGTACCCGAATAGATAGCAAAGGTCCTGTAAAAAGAAGTTGCGGACAGCTGCAGCAATACATTTCGGGAGCCCCATTTGAACGGAAAACAATGGATCTTGCAGGTCCTTTCTTTATCATCAATGCCGGAAATCTTTATGTTCTTGTGGTTATGGACTACTTCAGTAAATGGCCGGAAGTATAAGCCATACTAAACCAAGAAGCAAGAACAATAGTGGATGCATTCGTAAACAACCGGGTCTGTCGCTATGGTGTTCCAATAGAATTACATTCTGACCAGGGTAGAAATTTTGAGTCTGCAATATTCCAGGAAATGTGCGAGATATATGGAATAAAGAACACCAAAACGACGGCGCCCCACCCACCGTCAGATGGCATGGTAGAAAGATTTAACCGTACTCTGGAAGAATACTTGTGCTGAAACTACCTGGTGACCAGCAACTGAAAAAGATGCAAACTATTCCCAACATTAAGAAAACCTTAATGAGCTTCATAACTTTGTACGCGGTCGAATTAAAATGGTCAGCAATAAAATGAAAGCCAGTTACGATCAAGCTGAAAACTCTCAGGGATTCAACGAGGGACAAATGGTTCTACTTTTCAACCCACAAGGAAAAAAAGGATTGTCCCCAATACTACAAACACACATACCGTGTGTATGCAAATTTGAGCGTTCGAATTCGAACTAACGGAAACAGAACATTCAAGAAAGTTCTAGAAACAGCAACGAGAATCTACTGGATTGTTCAAGAAATTTGTATGAAAAATCTTCATAGCAATTGTAAACAAAGACTAACGCCCTCGATTGGATTACGGTAAAAATTTACATAAAATTGTTTTGTTGATTCGCCATCCATATTTTAAGTTTGCTACTGCCTACACGCCGCACTGTGGCGCCTTTTCCCAAAATCCGTGGCAAAAATCTTACGAAAAAATTTTGTAAAATGAATGAACACATCTTATAAAGATTTTCTTAGTGACCCAATTCAAAAAAGTTTTCTCTAAATTGGATAGAAATTATAGCTGGAGCTCCTAAAAGTCAAAAATTTTTTTAGAAAGCCAAAAAAACGTAATATTTAAAAAAAATACTTTAGAATTGAAGTGTCAGAAACTTTAACGTTTGATCAATACTTTTTTGGTATTGTTTTAAAGGTATGTTTATTTTTTATTGAAAAAAGTAAAAAAAAATGTTCATCAGATGTCCTACTTTTTCTGCAGTTTCCGTTTTTCAGACACTCTATACTTAGGTAATTTTTACAAATAAAATAGAGCATATCTAAAAATGGTACCGCCCATATTTTACTGATCATATTTGCTACATAATATTTTAAATAATTTAACTATATTTATCCACAAAAAATTACAGGTTTTCTTGAAATATGAGGAAAGCTGTTACAATCTCATGGCGAAAACGAGAATAATTGTTCCCTATTTTGAAAGTATGTAATAAAGATGTATTCAAAAAGTGAAAAGAAAGATATAAAAAAAGGAATTCCAGAATTCTTTTCACTGCAGCACTTACTTGTTACATACTTTTTTTGCTTTTCGTTAACACGGGATTTACAGAATGACTTTTTCCCTTGCATTTTTCTTGAATTCCCTTTTATATGCAGGTAGTTTTTAAACTTTTTTTATAATGAGTAAAAAAACTGCAGTTGTATAATCCAGTTATTTGAGGCCTGGATTTCTGTTTCACAAACCAGGTAGTTTGAATTTTTCTTTATTTCTGGGTATAAATTAAACCGCAATTGTGTAATGCACAGTTAAGTTTTTACTTATCAGACCAGAATTTATAAAATTTTACTTTGAAGTGCGATAATGTCATTTAAAAATTCGGAATTGTTCGAGTTATTCAGAAACTCACATAATGAAAATGAAGTTAAATTGATTATAGAGGAAAAATTACCAGGACATCACAAAAAGGATGTTGAAATTCACTTCGTTTACTTGAAAATTCATAAAAAAATGGCTTGCATCAAACCGTACGTCAAAAATCTTTACGGAAAAGAACTCAGACTGGCTAAATGGAGTAAGAACTTTTGAAAACATCGAAGAATCGTATACATCTTCTGACTGCAGAAGAGGAAGATCTGCAAAAACTATAAACAAGTGTTCGGAGTACAAAAAAAAATTTAAACTTCAAAAGATAAATCAAGGTCTAACATTACAAAAGCTGTGGCGCTTGCAAGCCCAGATCGACTGCAGAGGATTAAAGAGAGTATCCCAACTCCTCCAACTGCTTTATCCACTAGGTATTACATAGAAGAAGCCTTAGCGTTATTTATGGACTTGGGATTGTCAAAGGAAAAATATTCAATTTTATGAAGTTCTTTAAAGAATCATAATGTGAATATTCTTCCTGGATACGAAAAGGTTACATCTGCCAAAATAGAAGCATTGCCATCTAATGTAAAGGTTACTGAAGTATCGGTAGAGGTTAACCTGCAACACTTAATGGACCATACAGCCAACGCCTTATTCAAAGTTTGCCGGAACAAGAAGCAGTATTACTTCCAAATAGGTTTACATTGATAAATAAGTGGGGATGTGATGGATCATCCGATCAAAGTGCTTACAAACAAACAATATCGACAAATGATATAACTATTACAGATGCAAATATGTTTATGGCTTCTGGAGTTCCTTTATGACTGAGAAGTGAAATTTCTGAGCATTGGAAAAATCCTCGCCCATCATTTTTGCCGTCCGATATTTTTTAAATATGCAAAGGAGTCTTCAGAAATAATCAAATCTACAGTAAACGATATAAAAAAGCAAATTTCTGAAATGAAGAAAGGAAATGTTTTCATTGATTATGAATTTTGTCTTACAATGATTGATGGCAAAGTTTTAAATGTACTAACAGGTACTTCGTCTACTTTGAAGTGTGCGATTTGCAAAACGTCGCAGAAAGACTTTTAAAATTTTTATGATTCAACTGATAGCAAAACTATGAATATGGATTTTCTCCGTTCCATGCCAGAATTAGGTGCATGCAATTGCAATTGGAGAGTTGTCAGAAGAAGCCCAGGAATGCAAAAACAAAGACTATGAACACTTCAGATATCGCTCCCAATATTAATGACTATTTTATACAAAACTAACGAAAAAAAAATTATATTGGTTTGAAAAAAATATACTAAATATTTTAATATCATTATATATTTTATAGCATTAATATTACAAATATTTCACAAATGTGTAAATAAAAAATACAATATTAGTCTAACATCTTATATTAGAGTAGTATTTTTTTCTAGACTTCCTTATGAGAATATCATTATTTCAAAAGATAAAAAATGTCACCGTGCCCAGTGCCTATCATAATGCGGGAGCACTTATTTTGAAGGTAAAGGATTTAAAATTCAAGTGATTTTTAATCATTAGATATATCTTGGTAACTTCAAAAATTATGATTTTTGCAACGAAAAAACCACTGTGCATAGTGCCTCTGTGTTACTTATTTTTAAGCCGAATGGGTTGTCTTTTAAATGCTTTATATATTTTCAAAATATCTTTATTACTTTAAAAGTTATCATGTTCGTAATGAAAACAGTCAAAAGCCAACACTGTGCACAGTGCCGCGGCTAACCTGTGACATTGAAGTCTGAGGAGTCTTCTTTCAAATGCTTTTTAAAATTTTTAAATATCTTCATTACTTTAAAACTTATGGTTCTTGCAACGAAAAAACTCAAAAGGCCCCACTGTGCGCCTCAGCCATAACATAGCTGAATAACATCACAGGCTTACACAAGCAAACTTATTGTCATGGTGAAGATTTTTCTACTACTTTCGAGAAACGTAGCAGTCAAATGCTTTATAAGCCGATACTGCCAGGCACAAAGAAGTCAATCTTGTCTAAGCTACGACATAGTGAACTTCGTGCATAGATTAGTTGTGATAAAGCTTTTACTTTGTGTATTTTATAAAACAGTGGTATTAAAGGCAATAAAAAATCATTAAGTTCAAAATCAATTTCTGTTGTGTTTTTATTTTATTTTTGACTATTTAAAAGAACTCAAACAAATAAACGTTATCGAAAAGGTCGAAACGGCATAATATAAAAATTGCCGCTTACGATAAACTCTTACGTCATTGACAATAAAATTTTAATTTCAATACTAAACAAGAATGAAGAATGATCGATTAATACTTTTATAATTTAAAATAAATACGTACTTGAGAATAAGTAGGACTCTCTGGATCAGCATCAATAGTTGATAAGTAGTCACCATGTGGCTCGTCTAAATTAGGTTGAACAGTTATGGCATACAAAAGTTTTTCACGGGGACCTGATTTCATGGCCTCCAATGGAGTGGCATAACCAGGACCATGGCAACATTCTAAAATTTAGTAATATATTAATTATTTTGTGTATATGAGTAACCACGGGTATTTGATATATGGGTAATTTATATCAGTTTTCATGAAAACTAAAAAGTTGGTGACATTGAAAAAAGCCTATTATTTTCTAGTTCGTAAAATATTAATAAAGATTTACTTCGCATTACAGAGAAAATTTATTCTGTAACCGAACAGTTCGTATGTCGAATAAGCTACAAAATTTTTTTCTGTTACTTTCAATGTGGGAAGGTTCAAGTCGAACGTCCACTTCCTACCCCTAACTAATTTTAATAGTTCCAGTACAATGCATTACATATGTAGGGGTCATCCCCTGAGTGCTAGACCACGTTAAGAAAAGGAAGCGGGTAAGC
The DNA here is from genome assembly GCA_956483585.1 of Gymnocheta viridis. NCBI lineage: Eukaryota > Metazoa > Arthropoda > Insecta > Diptera > Tachinidae > Gymnocheta > Gymnocheta viridis. The sequence continues at coordinate 71,580,057 of OY101440.1, forward strand.
TTTACTTCATTTGGTTTCCATGATCAATGCAAGTGAGTTAGTAATATAAAAATTTTCTGCACTTTATTGCTTACAATTTAGGAATATATGTATATGTCTAAATAATGAATAACACTATGCGACAAAATGCGACAGTCAAAATCGGGATGAGATGAAACAAACGGGAAATGTTATACCGGTAAAAAAGAAGTTATATGTGTCCCGGCGTTTCGCTGGGTCAAGTCTAGGAATCGAGATATATCGATTTGAAGTTAGTAACTGTCATATAGGGGAAATTGTCACCTTTCGTGGTCTTTTTTTTGACATAACTCGAGAACCAGTAGTCCGATTTTGCTGAAATTTCATCCCATCCCGATTTTGACTGTCGCACAGTGTAATTAATTCAAATTTGAATGGTAGAGTTTGGCTCAAGTTCAAATCTTATTCAATAAAAGTTTTTATAAAAAATTTTATTAAAAAACTTTTTCAAGGTTAAGGTAAGGAGATACGAGTAACAATATAAAACTTTATTTATCCAATAATTCTCTTTCTCTATTAAAATCTTCTTCGGGGACATTTAATTATTATTAATAACACAGTGCAACACAAAAAAATAACTATATACGGACACCACTACGTGATAAAAGACCAAAAAAAAAAAGACCCGCGTCTCCCAGTTTTGCCCAAAGTCATGCAGTTTTTTTATGGGCCTCCAAAGATTTGGGGCCTCGGTGTCATTTTTGCAGAATACTGATCATTTTCTCAGGCTCATATCTTGCAAATCGTTCGGAATTTTGATTTACTCTCTGAAGCAAAGTTGTAGATCTTGTCATAAGAAACAAAAATTGTGAACATATAAATTCAAAAAATATTAATCTTCAAGATGCAAATCGCAAAAAATTAAAAAAAATAGATTTTTTTACCTTTTCTCCAGTGTTTAGTTCCATAGGTAGCAAACCCTTAAAAATTCAAGAAAACATTCAACTACAAAAATGTACCTAGACCTCAATAAATAACTTTTTGAAATATGTATAACTTCTTCCTAGGAATGATTCTTAATACCGTTTACGTAGCGCTTAGGTAGCCGCAAAATTATTTGATTTTAAATACAATAAAAAATTTCTTGATTTAATGTTTGTATATTTGGATGAAAAGAATTAAACATGGTTAAACATTTATCATTTTCAGATTCTGAAATAATACAAAATAAATCATTTGTACTTTCCCTGTTACAATGTCAGCTACAACCGTGGAAGCTCCCATGGGAAGACCTTTTCGTTGAGAATATATTTAATTACTGTTTTGAAAACATCTACTATCACCTATACAAAATAATCCGTAAAAATAACTATTTCCCAATAAAAGTATGTTCTTTAATTATATCCCATTGTTCTTTTATAATAAATTAACATATGTGGCCAAATCTATTGGTATAATTACGAATATTATTAAGATATAAAAACTAAATAATAGAATGTTGTATTCGTAAAATATTATTGTACAAATAACTAAAAATATTTTGAAAATTTTTTCTAATTGTTACTAATCTTTAGAACATAATTTATTAGAAATAAAAATATATTTAACTTTAATCAACGTAATTTTTTATTTGAATGAAAATTTCAACTTGTAACTTCTGCAACATATATATGTACATATGTATGTACATTATACATATTGTTACAAAATTTAAATGTAGATTCAAATTTAACGGACATAAAAATACAGCGGTGATTAAGCACAATATAATCAATCGTGTGTATGCAAATTTGAGCGCTCAAATTCAAAGTAACGGAAACAGAACATTCAAGAAACTTCTAGAAACAGCAACGAGAATCTACTAGATTGTTTAGAAATATGCATGAAAAAAATCTTCATAGCAATTGTAAAAAGACTAACGCCCTCGATTAGATTAAAATAAAATTGGTTAGTTGATTCGCCACCCACATTTTTTACGTTTGCTACTGCCATATCCACGCCGCTTTCATAAAATAGCTGAATAAAATTTTGATTGTGCTTAATTGGAATATGTTTTCAATCAGAAACTCAATACTTTTGTGAGACTAATTTGGATATCTTGACAATGCTTCCTTTTATACGATTGTTTCATATGCGGTGATTAATCGTTCCAAGTATATCATATGCGTTGATTTACGAAGAGTAAAAAGAAAAGACTTGTTTGTTTCGAGTGTAAATTGAATCTAATCTTTAAAGGGAAATTATACTAGTATTTATACATGTTTCTTATCTTAATAATGTTTGGGTGCGGTGTTGGTTTTTCACACGACTCGTAAGTTGTTTATGAAATAAGTTCTTTGTTTAAAGTTATGAGTAAGATAATATTGTTTACAAGAAATGCACTATAATATATGTACATATTTCCAAAAAGCGATAAAAGAATAATGTGACTCTGTGTGTCGAATCAGTCGTTTTAGTACTGCGTCATATTTGTGATTACGTCAGTGAATTGGTTATTTTGGTACAGTTTATTCGAAGGGTAGTTTGTGTACTGTAGCACTGTTATGCTGTGGTAAAATAATAACAACAATGGCTCACACAAGCAAACTTATTGCCAGGCACAAAGAAGTCAGTCTTGTCTAAGCTTTTGCAGAGTTAACTAATTAACAAATTCGTATATTTTATAAAACAGTGGTATTAAAGGAAATAAAACATCATTAAGTACAAAATCAATTTCCGTTGTGTTTTTATTTTATTTTTAACTAATTAAAAGAACTCAATCAAGTACACGTTATATTTACTCACATAATGCTATTAACCCTATTAAAGAATGCTTATCTATTGTGGGGATACATAAATCCTTAACATACGTCTGCCAGGCGTATACATATTTAATCGCAACCTGTAGGCTGAAATAAGGTGAGTCCCATATTTTTTTACGAATTTCAACTTGGAGGCATTATATAATAATAACTAACACTATAAGTAATGAAAAATAAAATCAAAATTATTCATGCTTATTGTCAAAACTTAAGTGTCTTTTTCTAATAAATATTTTTTTTACATAAGTCAGACTTTCATTGACTATACGAAAACTTAAGAGCAGTTTACACATCATTAATTTTGTGCTCGCAACATACAAGTTTTTTGCTCTTGTGGAACACTATTTTTGACATTCACCTTTTTTTATTGGGTTAATAGTATTGGGTATGTACACCTCAATAGTAACATAAGTGATTCCATCTTCGTCGTCCAGAATCTGATTATTTTCTTCAGATGCTGATTCTTATAGCGAAAAGTTATCGTCTTCGTTTAAAATTGGCAAAATATCGAAAATTTTCAATTTATTAAGTCGCGACATACCGTTATATAAGGCTATTATTCTACTACTTTTCATTACTCAATAATATTCAATATTTTCATTTGGGTACTCAATAAATCTCGAAACTTTTAACGGATTTTTTTAATTTGTAACGCATGGTATTTATCTGCAAATTGAAGTAGTTTCTTCAAAAATTAAAAATAGATCTCCAATTATTATTGGTTTTGCATGTCTTTTATTATTAAATAAAAAATAATTGTAAGGCTGACTTTTAATTTAAAGTTAACAACAACTTAAGAAATAATTTAATTGTTCTCAAAAAAAATTATTTAGTTTTGATTTGATTAAATAATCTTTCACCTAGTTGTTTTTTATACAGTGATATATTTTTATCCACTATTTTAGCCACTCAACTTACTTAAAAATACAACTCTGAAAGAATTGAGTAACTACTTTTGAGTATTGAGTAATCAAATAAGGAAATACTCGATACTCGGTACCCACTACTCAATACTTTGCCAGGACTATTAAGAAGAATATACACATAAATTATTAATAAATTATATGTTAAATGAAATTAAAGCATCACCGTACAGAGACTAATTAACATTTTTTATAAAAGTTTCACAAAGCCTTAACATCTCAGCGCGAAAAGGTATTAAATAGTAAACGAGAGAGTAATGTACAGCATGTATAATTTTTCATTCCAGAATTCATTATTGTTAACACAGAACATGTCCTAGGAAAGTAATGAATTTGCAAGGAACAAGCACAAACAATACAATCCTTCCTCGTAAGAAGTGGTACTATACGTAAGCAATGTGTAATTTTTGTGTGGGATCAAATTACCTTCTCGTTTCCAAAGGATTGCATTGTTTTGCTTTGGAAAATAATACATTATATCTTCCATTACACATGTAATCAATGACCAGTTTTCCCGCTGGGATATGTCTACTAGGGATACTCAGCCACACATACACCATCAACGAGCTATTGACAACTATTAAGTTGAATAAGCAACGAGAGTGGCTAACTTCATTCGTTAGAGAGAGAGAGAGAGAATAAAATTTAATTTCTTGTACGTCTCGCAAGCGTAGATAAGGCTTTTAGGGTTAAGCACCAAAATGGAGTAATGCGAACGTAATATTTTTTTGTAAGAACAACTTTTACGGAAAAAACACAAACTTGAAAATTATATGGAAATAAAAGTATTAATTATTTCACATAAGCAAGGGATATCTAATATTATTTTTTTAATACATTTGGTAAGAAACGAAGGTACAAGATAACAAAATTATATTTGATTGGTATTCAAAACATATAGCATCAGGAAGGCTGATGAATTTCAATTCAACACAACCAAAATCACAAATAATTAATACAGCAAAAAGTTTTATTTTTAGAGTACTAAGCATCAGTGATAAGCAATTTCACAGTAAAAATACAAATAAGATTACAAAAATACTTAAGGAAAATAGCTTTCCAGTAAATCTTATAAACAATCTAATACATGACACTAAAAACAAACTTAAAAACCACAATTTACAAAATCATACAAATAATAATAACAATGAGTAAGAACAAATTTTTTACGGTGTATCATTTATACCAGGCTTGACAAACAACAAAAAGTTAAAAACAATAATAAAAAAAAGATTAAGTTTGCTTTCAAACCAAATTCAACACTCAATAAAATATTCACCAACATGAAAGATAAAATCAACAAACAATAACAATGTAATGTTGTTTACGAAGTCAAATGCAAAGGAAATGATGAACAAAGCTGTAATTTAGTATATATAGGAACAACAAAAAGATCATTGGAAACAAGAATGTGCGAACATAAAAACGATATCAACAAACAGAAAGAGTCAACAGCACTATCACAGCACATACTTAACAGTGGACATACAGCAGATTTTGAAAATGTTAAAATACTTGACAGAAAATAAAGGGAGGAAAAGATACACCATAGAAAGCTTGCGAATACAACAAAACATCAACAGAACTATGAACCTAAAAGAAGACACGAACAATATCAACACCAGCTATAGTGTTGCAATAAGTAAATTTTGACTGTGATATTAAATTTATACAGCCACTTTAACTAATTAATGTAATAATTATTTTTTCTAGTTTTGGTACTAATTTAAAAAAAAATGCTCTATATATAATTATATACATTTCGTGTTAATTATTACTATGTAAGTAGATCATGAGTTTAGTGTGATTATATGTAATTTATAAACATTTTTAATTTAAAATAGACGAAACCCTTGATAAAGTCAACAAACAATTGACGAAACGTTGGGTAAAAATGTAATAAAAAAATCTTTTATTGACATTAACTACGTTAGGCCTTATTAGCTAAAGATTTAATAATCGATAAACAGGAAGGTAGTAAAATTTAAACGTTTTGAGAAAAACTGTTTCGCAAACGTTTGCTGATTATTATCATTATAGTAAAAGTTATATCAGTTCACTTAAGGTAGGTCAACACGGTAACGTCAGTAGAACAGTTCACTAAAGTTACTTTTACACGATATGTATTTTACAGTGTGCTTGTTAAATATCCGACTGCAAAATGCTTCTTTTACAGCGTAAATATTTTCAATTAGAGCGTGTTCTATTTTCTACTGACAAATGATCTCCATCAGCTGTTTTGCAAGTTAATAGTGTGTGGCGCCAATAACATTTACATTAAAAATAAAATATTAAATTTGTATCAAAATATGTATATATTAAAAAAATTATTTATATATATTAAAAAAAAATTTAATTACTTATATACAATTCTTCATACTGTTGTGATCTATTATAGTTTTTGTCAGATGAAACTTAAAACATATGTACATATGTCTGTAAATTACCAATTTTGACAGACATGCGCAATTACAGATGAATCTTCAAACTGACAAACATACTGAAAAACACATAGCGTGTAAAAGAAAATTAACCTGAGTACATATCAATTGCGAGAAATTTGTAAAATTTTGTTTTACAGGGTGTTTAACATTTTCTTCAAGATTCACATACGCTGACAGTACCACCCGGCTGTGTTTTGACAGTGTTCTGCCTTGAGTGCAAAATTTTGTATCTTTTTTTAAAAAAATGCAGCACTAGATTTGTGTATTTTGATATTGATTTAAAAAAAATCAAACACTTAAAACAATATGTTACTTTGCTTAAATTATTCATATCGCGAATATGCTGCTTTTTAATAAATTATTTAATATAAACGAAAATGGAAAATAAACATAAATTTTATATGTCAAAACGATATTAGTAAGATATTATTATCAAATATCTAATGTCATAGAAACCAAAAAATCATAGTGCCAAAAATGATACAATTGTGCAACCGATTCCCATCACTCGTACAAAACGGTCAAAACGATTTGACAAGCTTATGTCAATGATATAGTAAACAAAGTAAACCCGTTAGTATAACAAAAACATTTTTATTTTCTGACTGTCAAACAAATTCCATATATAAAAAATTTTGTTTATGTTTTTTTCATACAGAGTTTACAGAGTTTGACATTAATCATATGCATGAAACGTTTCCATTTGGCAAACTGGACTGGTTATACATAAATGTATTGATACCATTAGTTAGTTCCTTCCGCGATTTTATCTTATATTGATTAATGCCATTTTTAATACAAACATTTATAGTTATGTTACTATTTATGCATACCTATCATTTTAGTATGTTTTTGAGAAAAATTTGAATTGAAGCTATCGTATCCACTGCTTTGTATGAAACAACACCACCGTCCACACATGAAATTCGATAATTTTCTTTTGTGAATTGTATTTGTGTACACAGTAGAGATGAGCACCGCTCATGTGAGCGTACATGAACGTGAGCATAAAAAAATTGCAGCGAGCTAGCATTAGTAGATTTTTATAGTTCTATTTTCGTGAGTATTTCGTCAACGTGAGTTTTCGGGATTGTAAGTACCGTGCAGATAACGCGACTAGTCCAAACACGCATGTAAAGTATATTCCATAAAGGACCAGGACTAGTCCAAAAGTAACCCAAATGTGTGTAGAAAAGATGATCTATTTTACATTACGATGCCCTAGGGCTGGACCATATAGTCCAGGTTTGCACTACATCGGACTAACCCAAAAACTACTTCATGTCATTAAAAATGGACCACTCTCAAATAGGTTGTTCGACACGAGTATTATCGTGAAAGCACGAAAAATTATCGTATAGCAATTAGCTCTTGTTTCACAATGACATAGTCCATGACTGCATTACATAGGACCATGTTGTAACTAGTCCGTTTCAGCTACATATATTGCACCGCGTAATCCAATATTACCTGCAGGGTATATTTTTTCCACTCACGTGAGCGCACATGAACGTGTTCCAAATATAAGGTCATGCATGAGTAAAATCGTGATCGTGCATGAACGTGAGTGCAAAGTTTCTAACGATCCCTTCTCTAGTACACACACCACAAACTTTATTTGTGATATTTTCGGTTTGATTATGTACATGTAATTTGTTGTTCACATTACTAACAAATTAATTAAATTTCAGAGAACATGAAACTGTTACCCATATTCTTCTTTCATCAGTCTCTTATAAACTCAAGAACTGATCCAAAACTGAATCGTATTTAAATAGAACTTTAAGAAAAATAACTTTTAAAAAGTCAAAAGCTGCTCATAATTCAATAAATATCATATTTCTTTACTTCTGATGAGAATAGGAAAGACATAAACAAATAAACTCAATAAAATGTAAATGTTTTATATGGTAAAGCAATCTATAAAAATAAGTTCTTTTTGTAGAAAATTTTATTTTGCATATATTATCCACTTCGTTTTTTATTATAAATAAGTGCCACTTACCGTTTATACTCATTACGAAAATTGTTTCACAATCGACACGTATTTACGGCAACTACAATAACACTAAACTAAAAGAATTATTAACAAAGATTACTTATCAGCAGCGTTACCATATTTTTTTTCAAAAAACTTGCCATTCCAGAAAAAAAAACTTTTTTTCATAAAAAAAAATTATTCTTTAATGGCCAGTTTATGACTTCATATTTAAATACGCATTTAGTTAATTTTTAGTTAAATTTAAGTTGCATTTAAATACAGTTTCAGTTTTTCAGTGTTAAATAATTGTTTGTATTTAATTACGGTAAAAATGTGGCAGCATCACGAAATTCTCTCAATTTTTTTGGAGAAACAGCTGTTGAACAAAATTAAAGAAAAATTTCTAATGTGAATTCTTTTTCCGGCTGAAAATAACAACATTAATAGGTTGCTGCAATGTTTTAAAAGTGTAAAACAATTAAGAAAGAAGATATAATAGAATAATATTAATAAAAGAAGTCCAAATTGCACCCAAAAGATGTTGATTGATCAATGGCCGCAAATTTTTTGTTTACTTTGTTGCACGAAACAACAACAAGGTAGCAAACCCATATGTTTGTGTATGTATGTGTGCACAACTTAAATAGAACTTAAATCAGCATGATTGGTCATTTAAATATTATTTAAGTTTCATTTAAATTTGTACTGCAAAACCTAATTTCGTATTTAAATAAGACTTAAATCACAAAGTAATACCAGAGGTGACACGAACGGCATGCTATTGCTGTGTCTGTCACACAGGAACTCGTAAACAAAGAATTTTTCATGTTTTGTTGTGGTTTTGTATTCTTATTAATTTCTGACTCACTAAAAAGAGTTGCAGAAAATTATTAATTTAAGCAATCAAAAAGCAAATGGTAATAGGTATAACATTAAAAATAAAATAATAATTATTCATGATCTATAGAAGTAAATTGCATTACAATTATTAATTCCTTACTTGTAAAATGCTTTAATTTTGTTTTGTTTATTTTCCCTTATTCTTACATTATATTGCTATCTCTTTTTAACAGCAACTAGTGGCCCAAAAAAGCTGATTTGCGCCAAAACATAACCTCAAAGTTACATCTCTGATTACCCTGTGACAAAGTAATACCAGAGGTGACACGAACGGCATGCTATTGCTGTGTCTGTCGCACAGGAACTCGTAAACAAAGAATTTTTCATGTTTTGTTGTGGTTTTGTATTCTTATTAATTTCTGACTCACTAAAAAGAGTTGCAGAAAAATATTAATTTAAGCAATAAAAAAGCAAATAGTAATAGGAATAACATTAAAAATAAAATAAAATAATAATTATTCATGATCTATAGAAGTAAATTGCATTACAATTATTAATTTCTTACTTGTAAAATGCTTTAATTTTGTTTTGTTTATTTTCCCTTGAGGTGGAGGTACATAACACGCGTTGAGGCGTGCGCGCGTTATACGCTTTGTAAACTTTTTATGTGTTAGACGCTTCAAGTTACACAGCACGCTTTATAGACGTACAACAATTTATATTTTTTAACCTCTTCTATTAATTTTTCTTCCATTGTTTAACTTTTTTAATTACACTAAATCAATTGATGACCAGCAGAGACCTGCGCCGAGCGATTTTCTCGGCGGTTGACCAGACAACAAATAAAGTATGAAAACAAATGTCATCTGAGTAGCCGCCATATTAAACATGACGCGTGAAAAGTTGAAAGTTAACCAACTTTTTGCGTTAGACGCGTTGCCGACTTTTTTATGTACCTTGTTATTTGAAAATACTCTAGTTCAACTTTTTTGACAGAAGTCTACAACGCGCTAACGCTTGCAACGCGTGTTATATCACACACATGTATTTATTTTATTATTTGTACGTTGCTTTATTAAACTTCCAAACCATTTCTTTAGATTGCTTAAAGTTTGTACAATCACTGTTATTTTTTTCAAAACGTCTTTTGCTCTCAAAATACCGCATAAAGCGGGAATATCTAATTGGTTTCTAATATTATTTTTGTTTAAATTAAATTTTGGAAAAATTCGTTCTACGTTTGCTGTAGATATAGGCAACGACAAAATTGAATAAACTATTTTTTTTAATAAGGATTTTGTTGAACAACTTGGGATCTCGTCTGCGCCTGCTACATCGTCTATGGTGGTTTCCTTACATCCTGTGCACGAGGTTCCTAAAATCAATAATTTTTTACAAATTATTGTAGATAGTACAATAATTATACCGTTTGTTAAACTTCAGTTTAATTTTCTACACAACGAATAAGTTACAAACTTTCAATTTATAATAACAAATCAAATAAGGTCGTTTCATTGTATAATGTACATTATATCGTCAAGCATTTATTCATAAAATATATTCCAAGCTTTAAATAATTAAAAAAACTTGGAAAACTGCATATATTTAAAAAAAAAAACTTATTTTTTCAGCCAGGTAATTAAAAACTGTTTTGCATCTCAAAAAACTTGCAATAAAAGGCAACGCTGCTTATCAGGCATGATCAGTACAACAGTATCAGGGGTGCCACAGAAAAACTTTTTCCTACCAAAATTGCTTGAAATTCTACCAACACCAGCATCTCGCCTTGTTTATCAATTAACTGTTTTCCAAAACTTTTTCAACCTTATTTTTTGTTTTCATATCGTGAAAATTAATTTTTTATCGGTTCTCAGTGAGTCTAAAAAAGGGGAGAAAATTTGTAAAGTTTAAAAATGAGCTAAAAATTAAACAAATTTAAGTTTGACAATAAAATAAAGTAATAACATTGTTTGATTTTTAAGTGGGGGCAGCAATACAATGAACAATACTACTCATGATAAGGATATTTTTTGGGCGAATAATTTTTTGCAAATTATTCACGATTGGAACATCAAGGGAAAAATATTATCGATATAGATTATTATCTCACTATGTGTTTTCACTGGGAACGCATATGTAACGCCATTTAAAATAATTGCAATTTAAGTTTTAAAATGTATCCAAAAATTAGATTTTCTACTATAAACGTAATAAAGGATAAAAAAGTAAGGGATGCAAATTTTATACTTTCATTTATATAATATAATAATCATAGACACTCAGGGTTGTCACAGAATCCAATGTTGTCGGAATTGGATTTGAAAATACGACAAAATGATACTTTGTGTGATGAATTTCAATGTTATCGGTTTTATGTTAAAAACAGATAGTAATTCTAGATCGAACATAAAACCCATAACATTGAAATTCATCATACAAATTATTGTTTTTGTAGCCTTTTCAAATCCAATTCCGACAACATTGGATTCTGTGACAACCCTGACTATGTTTGAATTTTGTCGGATTTTTTTTTTTAACTAAGAAGAGGTAACAAACCAACTAAACAGCCAATTCCTTCATAAAAAAACATTGACCACTTTTTGTCTCATTATACGCTAGTGGCAGCCCTGAAACATACGTTTTTAAGTGCACTACAAAGTTTTGATATGGGGCTGTTCACAAATCATGTAACCCTATTTGAGCGGAAAAGTTGTTGGTAATTTTTTTGGAGTAGAAAATTGTGTTTAATTCGTTCGACTTTTCACGTTATGCACATAGCTGCCAGATTTGACAATTTATCGTCATTTTGACGATTTTTAACAAAAATTTAGCAAAATGACGATTGACGTTTTTTGCCTCGAAAATGACGATTTTTGCTACATGGAAGAATGGCAACTCTCAAACTCTAATATGACTTTGTGGATGAGACAACTAGTTTACTCAATTTTTTTTTCACACAATGTTATTAAAGAGTAAAGAAATACATATGTGTATGCACTTTTTAAGTAAAGAATTTTGTGCAAATGTGTGTGAGATTTTAAGTGTTGATATTTTTGGTATTATTTATGTATTTACTATGACAATATAAGAAAATTTTCAACCAAGAAATAAAAAAGTTAACGGTTGTTTACATAGAAAAAAGTGAACAAAAGCCAAAAGAATTTTTAAGGAAACCACACAATTGAAAAAAAGACAATTTAACAAAGATAAATAAATTTTAAAATGCTGAAATATTTAAATAAAACAAAAAATTGTGAAAATAATAATGAAGATGAAGATGCTGGTACATCTCAAATTTTATCTACGGTAAGTACAATGACTAAAATTTTTCTTTATATCTATGTTAACATATTGTTTTTGGTTTACATTAGAATGAAAGAGAAAGACGTAGGCTCAAAGATAATTGGATATTTGATCCAGAAATTAAACCTTGGGCAAAGGTAAAAAATGGACAAATTTTCTGTACATTGTGCAACTCCCAGCTGAAAGCTTCATCTGGAAAAGCTGATTTGTTGGCTCATGCATCCACAAAGAAACACATTAGTAAAACAAACTCAATTGTTAACAACCAGTCAAAAATAAATGAGGTATTTCCTAAAAAAAATAATAAATAATAAATAAATTCTAAGGAATCAGAAATAAGGATGGCATTTTTTATTGTTGAACATAATTTGCCCTTTCTAATCGGAGATCATATGTCCAAACTTTTCAAAAACTCTTTTTCTGACTCTGAATGTGCTAAAAAATTTGCATTGGGACGAACAAAAGCCACAAATATTGTAAGAAATGTTATTGGAAAATATCAATTAAGTTATGTGTGCGAGGTGTTAAGAAATAACGTATTTTCTTTATGCATTGATGAGTCAACGGACATCTCTAATAAGAAGTCGTTGTGTTTGGTAGTAAAAGTAAGTGTCGATTTTAAAATTTATGATCTCTTTTTTGGACTATTAGAAGTTGACCAATGCAATGCCAATACTTTATATAAATCTATGGTTCATCTATTTAAAAAATTTAATATAGACTATAAGAAAAATATGTTGGGATTTGCAGCTGACGGAGCAGCTGTAATGACGGGAAAAAATCATTCAGTTACTAAGTTATTGAAAAACGATATTTCTGAGTTATTGGTAATGAAATGTGTTTGCCATTCTTTGGCATTGTGTTCATCGTACGCGTGCCTCAAATTGCCTTCAGCGGTTGAAACATTAACACGGAATATTTTTAATTATTTGTCAAATAGCCCTAAAAGGTGCAATCAATTTAATGATATCCAAAAATTATTGGAGTTACAACCAAAAAAGTTGTTACACCCAAGCCAAACAAGGTGGCTGTCTTTAGAAGCAGTTGTTATTCGCATATTAGAATTATATGAATGTTTAAAAATTTATTTTTCATTCGCTTGTAATATAGATCAAATTGATACGTCTAGGGAAATTTTTGAAAATTTAAATGAAGAAAATGAAATTTATTTGTCTTTTCTAAAATACATTCTTGGTGTTATTAACAACAATAATCGACTATTTCAAAGCGAAAGTACAGAAATTCACATTATGTATATGCAAATGGAAAGACTTTTTAAAACAGTCCTTAACAATTTCATTAAAGGCAATTTGCTAAAGGATGGCAAAGTACATTTAGTTAATTACAAAGACTGCAATAATTATTTAAGTAAAAACAATGTGTACCTAGGACTATATGCCAAAAATATTATTTCAAAAACAAAACTAAACAAGTGTAAAGTTGATGAAATAATAAACAATTGTATTAATTTTTACATTGAATTGTGCGATCAAATTTTAAAAAGATTTGATTTTGAAAATAATCTGAAATGTCTAAGTATTATTGATCCCGCAAATATTTTAGATAAAAAAAATGACTTACTTTTAGATATTATTCAAGAATTCCCACATTTCGTTAAAGAAAATGAAAAACAAGATCTAGATACTGAATTCCGTGAACTGCAATTTTTAGATTTTGATTCCATTTTTGAAAATAAACATATAAATTTATGTATGTTTTGGGAAAAAATTTCTTTAAAACGCGGCAATTCTTCTCAAGCTTTTCCAATTTTGTCAAAATTTATTAAAAACATAATGGTATTACCCCATTCCTCTGCAAACGTAGAGAGAATTTTCAGCCATATTAATTTAAACAAAACAAAAATAAGAAACTCATTGGAGAATGCAACAATCGAGGGTATTATGTATTCAAAGGATTATCTAAAATTAAACAACTCAAGTTGTTTTGATGTAATAATCAAACCTGATTTGTTAAAATTATTATCTTCTAATATATATCTAAAAATTGCATAAAACTAAAACTTATGTTTTTTACATAAATATGTACATACAAACTTTATATAGGCATATATTAATGCATTTCTTTGTTTGTACTTACATTTATATTTATAAGATTTTTTATGATATATTAATCTCAATTAATTGTACCTCTGAATTAAAGCTTTAATATTTAATATTGTATAAACTTAAAGTACATTTATAAATTGCTATAAGCACGCATTTACAATGTGTATTTTTGTATTAATATGTACATATACATATTGACATTTTAAATAAAAACAATAATTACTAAAAATTTGCTTGTTGTTTTTTGTACGATTTTTTTTGACGATTTTGCAATACCTAAATGACGATTTTTTTGAAATTTATCGTCAAAATGACGATTTTCTACAATTTTTTTCTGGCAGCCCTGGTTATGCATCTTACGAGAATATATTTTATCTCATTCAAAACTCTAAAAGCAACTGTAGATTGTGTACTTAAAAATACATACATATGTATGTACATACATACATACATATGTACATTCATAACAAAAAATTATCATGTACGTACATACATACATACATATGTATGTTTCTATTTTAATATTGCCTAAAACTAGTGAAAGAGATAAAAATAATAAAATTGTGGTATGTATAGAAATTTCAAATTCCATACGAAGTTCGATGCATTTGTTGTTTATTCTTCTATATTTTTTGTTCTCATATTCATTGTGTCAATAATTCTCCTTCATTTAAACAGAGTAAGCGACAAATAGCCCAATACAGCTTGTCCCCGAATTACACCAAAGTGTATTTATAAAGTGGCCGCACTAGATTAAGTCATGAAAGAAAGATTAAAAAATAACGCATTCAAGATTCAAAATTTTTTTCTGCTTATGCACATCGCAGTAGTAAATGAGCCAAACCACAATCACAAACTACTAACAGACATGTAAAAAATGACTTTTGCAAATCGTCCAAATCAGCTAAAGTGCCGGTGGTTGAAGAAAGAGACAACTATAAAGACTTAATGCTGCGAAGAAGGGAAAATAAACAAAACAAAAAAATAAAATTGTAATAAAATTTTGGAAAAATTGTGGTTTGTGTGTGCTTTGTGTTTTGTTAATAGAAAGTTTTTAGCTCCGATATGATTATTAGTTTGTGGGAAAAGCAAATATCAATCATTTCGTGTTGGGAAGAATAAAATACCACAAAGCAGTTTGTGTAAACTACGTTAATACAGAAAATAAAACCACAAAGAATGCAAAATATTTTTTCAATTTCTTTTTCGATGCTTGTGCGTATAGAGGGAGTCGGAAAATAAACTTATATAGTTTTCCCCTTCTGTCACCTCTGTATGCTTTGTGCCACAATCCCACAAACACCTTTTTTGGTAGAGAGAAATTTTGTTTACATTTCGATTTTAATGTAAAAAAATTATTTTTTTGTTGTGGCTGCCATGAAAAAATTCATGTGAAATAAATGCGAAAAATAGTAAAAATTTTGACAACTGATCAGTGGTAACAATGCCACGATTTACAACAAATTTATCTGTTTTATTGCCTTGAAGTAAGCACCATTGTTTTTCTTATGTAAACGAAAACCATATGTTTATATTTGAAGTGATTAATTAAAAAAAAAAATATATTGGAAAATGGACAACAAAATAATATTAGGAGCTTGCGTTGCAACGTGTCAATTAATGCAAATTGCAGCATCTATAGAGGAGCTCTTTGAAGAAACACGCTCTGCAAGAAGTCCCTACCTTCAAGATAGAAATGATAAAGGAAGGTTTGCTTCAGATGTAAGTGTAATTTCCTAATTTATTCAACGCGAGTAAAATATGATCAGCTGTTGTTTGAAATTCCGTACGAAATAAGTGGTGCTTACATTATTTCGCAGTTGGAAAATATGTTGCCAGAAACATTTTGTGGTTGAAAAAATAATGCTGCCAGAAACATTTCGTATGTTTCCACAAGATGAACAGAGTACAACTTCGGCCATCTTATTTTGCAATTATTTCGCATAAATTTTTTTATATGGACTTTTGACAGCAGTTCGCACGAAATGATGAACAGAGTACCCTACTTTAGGTAATAAAAAAATCGGTTGATATAATTTATCTTAAATATTACCCTTCCAAGGTGAAATTTAACTTTGAATAGTTATTGAATTATTTTTGATGAAATTGAATTATTTATCAATAAAAATGTAAATTATTTATTATTGAAAATGACGGTTTGCTATTATTTGCCGATAGAAAAAAATGTGTAAAAAAAACCCTAAAAATAAAGAAAAAGTGAAAAAATTTAAATTTGGGTACCTCGAAAATGTTTTTTTTGATATGTCGTAGTGGAACTTTTTTTCCAAGCAAAAAGATATCTAAAAATCAATGGCATTTGATTGATTGACATTTTCTTGTCCTTACAAATCGGCCTACCGTAATATTCATACATAAGTACAGCCAGGGAAGTTCTTTTTCCAAACTATCGTAAGGTAAGTGTTTAATTTCTTTATGCTGGGTCATCATTAAATTTGCTATTGGTAAATAAAATACATGCAAAAAATTAAAAAGTGTATAAATATAAATGTTTTTATTTTTAATTATCAATAAGAAATTTGCCGGGTGTTTCAAAGTTAATATTGGCGTCCACATCGACATTTAATGCATTGGATAAGACACCATCACTGCGAAAAAAAAAACTGCACATGTTTTTTTAATAATTTTTTTTTAATAATTAAACTTTAAATAGTGCTTAATTTAAATAGTACAAGCGACAATATATTTGTTCATACAGTATTCAGTGACGTCATACAAAACTAGCTGATGCGAGTACAAAATTAGCGGATCTGCGCAATGTGTTATCTCACATGAGATTAAGATTAACTAATTATATTGTTAGAAAATTCAAATGTAGATTCAAATTCCACGAACAAAAAAATACAGCGATGATTAAGCGCAGTTTAATCAACCGTGTGTGCAAATTTTAGAGCACTCAAATTCAAAATATCGGAAATATAACAATCAAGAAAGTTCTAGAAACAGCAACGAGAATCTACAAGATTGTTCGCGAAATCGGTATGAAAAATCTTCATAGCAACTGTAAACAAGAATGAACGCCCTTGATTGGATTACGGTTTAAATTGACATGAAATTGGTTAGTTGATTCACCATCCACATTTCCTACTGCCATCTACATGCCGCAACCATCACATAGTTGAATAACAATAAAGGCTTACACAAGCAAGTTTATTGTCATCGTGAAAATTTTTCTGCTACGTTCGAGAACCTTAACAATCAACAGGTATAAAAGCCGACTCTGCCAGGTACACATAAGTCTGTCTTGTCTAAGCTACGGCTTAGAACCCGAGAAAGGAAACGTCATCGAAACGTAACAATAACAATTTAATACCTTATACACATTTGTGGCAATTTTAGTTTTTCTTTATTTGTTGATAAATATGCAATGAAATTTTACTGTATTTATATACAACATAGCAAATTCTTTGAGAGAAAGGGGATCAAATTGTATTTTTGAATATTAAATATAGCGTGTGAAAAATGTGCAATCGTATAAAATTTTCCATTCTTGATTTACTGCTTTCAAGTCAATTGATTGTAAACAAAGGCAAAACTTCATTGCGGAAAACAGCTGAATACTTATTAAAAAAATTTCTTTGCACAATGAATACAAACAAAAATTGCAATTAAAAATAAAAAACACGAGAATTTATAAGAATACCTTTTATTTTCGCAATAATATTGTGAATAAGAAATCATTTGTTTTGGAAACGTTATTTAAGGAACTAAAATATATGCGTGACAGAAAAATATGTTCTGATCGAACATGTTTGGAGCTTAACCAACATCGTTGGAAAGCTCGTCTTAGCCACAAAGTTTTGCTCAAACTCATGAAAATTGCCAAAGTTTGATCATAGGCTAGTTTCTAAAATAATCAACAGTAAAGTTTGACCCAAGCTCAAGTCATAGATTTTTAAATAAATGGGATCGTTATGCAAGTAGTACACGTTGCGATCCATTGGTTTAAAGGCATCACAAAGTAGTTTAACAATTCTGAAAAATGTTTGGAAAATTTTTTAATACGAGCATTAAATAATTAATTCTGCACAGTGGCAAGAATATTTATTGACTATCAGTACATCATACTGATAAAACAAATCACTGGTAAATGAATGTTTTCTACTTGAATTCGCAGCTAGTTTTATAAAAAATTATTTATCTGAAATTCTTTCCATATTCTATTATGTTTTTACAACTAGTATGCCAACCATCATTGTCACCTAAGAGCTAATCATATACTGTGAAATGCAATTGAGCCGTACCTGCTGTGAAAATGAAAGTTCATTTTTATGCGGGCTGTTCAAAATTTAGTTTTTTAATAATATTTGTATACGTATTTGTTTAATGAAATTATAAATAAGGCAGTTGTAGTAATAATGTTTTTCTACAAAAAAATTACATCACACAATCCCCTAATTAGCAATATACTGACTATTAATGTGTATCACGTTATCCACTTTCTTCCGATTAATGCTTTTTTTGACATCTTTGGTCTTGCTTTACAACTACCGGGATCTCTATACCCAGAGGTGTTGGTGAACTACCCGAAATATCTATTATAAACTTTTTCTTATGTTTTGAACAATCCGTTCGTACACCTATGTCTTTTAATTATGAATGTTTATAATATTGTTTTACTGATCACTGCTTGACCAAGACTAATTCCGCAAAATGGCTCCGGCTTGATATTAAAAAGGTAATATATATACTATTTTAAAACCTATCTATGTCCTTTTCATCATTATCGGAAAATTTATTAATCCTACACTTGTCCCTTTTTAGTTCAGTAGCATATGAAACCCATTATCCCGCCTCCCGTATAACACATTGAAAATTCGAAAAGAACGGAAAATTCATTCATAAAATTTTACTGCGTCCTACCAAACCGCAACTATTCATAATGGCGACCTTTCTTTGCTATCCAATACTACAACCAGCTGTCATTTGGCAAGTGTATTTTTATCGCCAGCATGGTATGCAAGTACCGTTCTGGAAATTATTTATAACTTTTACTAATAATTAATTAATTTTCTATTTTCAGGAACTTGGACAGGGCTTAATTTTGGTCCGTATGTTCGGGCGGCCAAATGAAAAAAGTTTCCCCTGTTGCCGGTAGTCTACTGCGGATTGGCAATCCTCGCAACCAAAAAGGTAGCCCACACCGAATGAAAATAAAAGACAGTGACCATGCATTTTAACATGTGAGTTTTCTCATGTTGTATGGCACGGCCGAACACAAAGGCGGTAGAATCCGCTGGCCGAGACTAATGTTCGCCAGTTGTAGATATTTGTTATGCAAAAAAAACTATGTTGCATCCTGTGCATAGCCACCGCAACAGGTTTTACTTGTTATTACCAAAAATAATTATAAAACATATTTTAAGTTAATAGACAAAAATTTACTTCAAGTACATAAACAAACAAAAAAGAAACTAATAAAATGCTACATATTCGTCGCGTTGATAAGACGTAGCTGTTGAGGTCAACTGTAGAGCCCAGTGTTACCATATGTGAAGATTTATCTTATTTTTGAAGTTTTTTGAGGTGCCAAAAAAATAAAAGATTTTTTTAGCTAAAAAAAGATTTTTCAATATATGATATTTTGCACTTTTAGTCTATTATTTGAGATTCCTGTTAACTAAGCTACATATTTTCTTCTTTACTTCATTAAAAGTGCGAAAAGAAGTTACCGCTGCAACACTGTTTACTTCCACCCATTATATTGCATTGATGTTTTATTTTTATACATATACAAATTCATTTACTTTATAATGAAATTCATCGTCTGTATTTAAAAATATTTGAATACATTGTAAAATATAAATATATTTGTTTTAAAAAGTTTAACAAAATTGATGCTAATAATTGTACATACACTGCGTTAATGTTACATATTATCTTAAAGATATTAAGGATATAAACTTGGGAGCCCAAATAACTATAGCACATAGTTTTCTTCAAATTATCAGATAAAGATGAAATGCCATTTCAAAATAATTGCCGAAAGTTTTATGTTGGGTTACATAACAGTGTTGATTTCCTGGCACCTACAAATATCATGAAAAGCAATAATAAAAGTATTTCCCAATTAACGAAATTCTTTTCAAATGTTATCGATTCGAATAATAATCAACAAATTGATGACGAATGGGGAGAATTGCTCCACTTTAACTTTAAAGAATATAATTTATTGGATGAAAAGAATATTGAAAAATTTTGGGAAATCATTTTGAATGCAAATCGTTGCGATGGCTCTGCAGCTCAGTGGCAACACCTAATGTCGAGAAGAATTTTTTATCAAATCAATATCAATAAAAGCAAACTAAGAAATAAATTAGATATATTTTAAGGACCTACGACTTTTTGAAAAATTTTGAACAAACAAAAGAAATGAAGTGCAAGTTTAATATAGAAGTGTATAATGTAATCATAAAACATTTATTAATTTAATGTAAAACGTTATTACTTTAATTATAGGCTTTAAACTTCAAATTTGGCCTTTTCCAAAACAAATTCAGGGGACAAATTTCGACATTCGATATCTCATACAAAATTTTTTGAATTCGTATGGAAATTTCATTCGTTATCGAACGCCATAATTTGACCCCAGGGTTTTAAAAGAGACGTTTTGAATTTTCCAAAACTAATTCCGTATTTTACAAATCAAACCCAGCATTTTTGAAACAAAGTTCGACATTTTAAAACCCAAAATCAGCGAATTTGGTTTAAAAAATACTGAATGTGTTTTAATTTGGACAATTCTGAATTTGTTTTAAATTGCCTGACTTTGATTTGAAAATGGTGAACTTGAAGTTAAAAACCTATATAAATATGCCTTATATGTACTATATGCAATAAATATTTTATGCTATTTCATTTTATGCAGACGAAAAAGCTTTATTGTTTTAGTTGAATTAAAATAAATTTTAACTGAATCGGATTTCTATAAAATCACCTTAAAAAAGATTTTTATTGCAAAAAAAAAAGATTTTTTGTTCGACTAGAAGATTTTTTAATAAAAAAATACGACAAGAGTGGTTGAGCCCAACAGTGACGTCTTAGAAACGGCTTGATGAATAATTGGATCATGAACAGCTGATTAATGTAAAAAATTGAATAGAAATAAAAATGCTGCAAAAGAAATAATATAAAATTGCTAAATTAATTAGTTTGTCTTATACTAAAAAGTATGGACCACACAGAATTTGCAATGGAGTTTTTCTTGCCAGGAATTTTCCATATTTATTATTTAAAATCTGCACCACCTATTTAATATTCACAAATAAAATGATAAATCTGTGCCAATATTATTTATATATCAACGCTAAGCCGGCACTGTGTTCCAAAAATTTTTGAATTTTACATTGAACTAATTATGTAATTGATATAAATAGAAACTATAATAAACCGACGTATATTTAATGAAATTAGTATCTTAACTTTTTTTCTTTACTTTATCGCATTTGTAACGCAAAATTTAACAAATTAATTCGCAGTGGTCACCTAACAAAATGGCGCACTGTGGCTGAAAATCGTTTTTCATTGGCCAAAAGTCAAATTTTTTTTTGTCACCGATTTTTAAAATTTTTACGCCCTTTTGCAGCTAATATATCCAGATTAAGGTAGCCAAAAAATTAGGTTAAACTATTGATAATTGTGAGCGTGGCATGCTGTCAAACTCAACGGTTTTTTGTAATTTCAGAAAAAGGTGTTTTTCTGTTGTTTTTTATCAAAAATAAATGATTACTACTCGCAAGCTATCATCGATAATGGCCTGCGGTCTTTTTTATAATGTTGGTAGGATTATAGTCTTTAGTTTTTGTAAGTGGTCAGAGCTCTAGCGTTTAATATTAAGGGCGTTACGGAATATTTATGAAACTACTATATTTTTCTCAAATTTAAACTTTAGTAGAATAGAACTTCTAGGGAACAAAAGGGAACAAGAAATGTATACCACCCGGAGAAAGGTGAAAGTGTCCTCTTTACCGCTATATATACTTTTGCACCCGTGACGAGCCGTGTGTAGAACACTTTTTTCATTTTAATGAAATTACTCCAAAGTACTCGTATACAATGGTGTATATAATTTTCACTTTTTTGCCTAAAAGTTTATGTTTTTACTTTAGACTACGTAAAACTAAAAAAATTAAATATAATACCTGCGAAAGGGTTTAATGGCTTTGTTTTGATCAGCAAAAAATAAATCATAAAATTATCACAAATTATCACAAAATTCTACAGTAAACATATGATCTGTTTCTAAATTTACCTGTTATCAAATGTTAGGGTCAACCAAAGTCATAAGCAATTTTATAACAATAATCGGGACATTAAACCACTAAAAATAAAAAAACAACCCAACAACAACAAAAAATATTGGCGAGATACTAATTAGTTTTACCTGATATTAAGGTCTGGACAACATGTGCAGTTTTGTGCAATTTAAGCACTACCTGCTATGAAATTAAAGATCAATGTGTGAATAACATGTATCTAAAAATGTATAAAACTACGGATACAAATACAAAAGAATCTTTCATACACCAAATACGATCACACAACCAATTAACAAAAGTGGATATCATTGAAAAAGTTGTTAAAGCTAGTCCAGTGAGAACAAAACGGATTCTTAAAAATATACCAACTCCGAGTGATGTACACAAATGAGGAGGCATTAGCATTATTTCTTTACAATCACACCAATTTCGGCAGAGGTACAACTACAATCTCTACTTGATCACACAGCAGAACGCTTGCTACAATCAATAACAGGAAATGAGTTAAAGAAATATGGAAACACAAAGTTAATTCTTTTTTGTAAATGGGGATGTGATGGTTCTTCGGGACAAAAACAATACAAACAAGTTGTATGTGAAAATATTTCGGACTCGGATATGTTCATGGTATCATTTGTACCATTGCGATTGAAAAAGATTTTGGAAGATTCAGAGCCTTCGACTAGTATAACGCAAACAATGGATATTTGGAAAAATGAGACACCATCTTCTATGAAATACTGCAGGCCAATCAAATTTGTATTCAATAAAGAAACTCATGATGCCATTAACAACGTTATTGATATCAAGGCCCAAATTGCAACACTACAGCCATTACAATTACAGTTAGATGGGCAGGAAATTGAAGTAAGTTACCAATTAGTGCTGACAATGATAGATGGAAAAGTAGGTCAGGCTTTGACTAACACGAAGCCTGCATCCAGCTGCATTATATGCCAAGCAACATCAACCCAATTAAACCAAGCGCAAGAAGATTCTTTTCAGATCCAGAAACAGCATCTGAAATAACATTAGTGGATTTGAACCTTATTTTCAGATTTAAAATAATCCTAGAAGTACTTGCGTGCAATGAAGAAATTGACTCTAGAAAATTTGGAGATTATGCTAAGGAAACTGCAAAAATATATACAACCAACTAGCCATGGAGAAATATGTCTGCAACAGTTCACAAAATCTTTTATCATGGAAAAGATGTCATTAAATATCATTTGGTGCCACTTGGAGATCTTTCAGAGGAGGCTCAGGAAAAAAGGAACAAGTATTACAGATTTTATAGAGAGCACAATAGTAGAAAAATTTCACGAAATTCATCAAATGAAGATCTATTTAATATATTATTGGCAACGACAGATCCATTTATCTCCAGTATTCGAAATCAATGGAAAGTAGGGACTTAGATGAAGAAGCCAAAAAACTACTAAAGAACAGAAATAGCACAGAACAAAATATGGAATATTTGCAATCAATATTTGAGTCAAATGAATAATAATTATAATTGCCTTTCATTGTTATTTAAGTACGAAAAACATAATATTAGTAAAAAATAATAATAAACAGAACCTACCATTGTTGCAAATGCTATTAAAATTTATTGCAGTTTTTATTTTTAAAATGTTTTTAAAATTATCAAATTTGACAGCAAAAAATAATAAATATTTCTGTAGTAATAGTAATATTTTTAGATAATATTATTAACGTGTTTTTTTAAGTGTAACTATTCTTTGAGTGTAAACAAATTTGCAAATTTGTCAGCAAAAAATTTTCAATTTTTCTGTAATAGCAAAATCTCCAGTTGATTTTACTATTTTTTTCAGTGTAAAATTTTTTTTAAGTGTAACATTAAAAAAATTCCATTATTACAAAAAATATTTATAATTATTATTAATTTCCAAATATTCAATTTTTTAATAAATAAAAAAATAATAAACCCATATTTCACTCTAAAAGTAAACAAAATTCAAAAGTTCAACTTTGACCTAGAATTCCTTAAAAAGTCCTTAATCAATTTTAATGAAATTTAAACTAAGTCAAGCTGAACTAAATATCTATCCAATAAAATAAACATTACTTCAATATTTTGATCGGTTCAAAAGTTACAGAATTTTGGCCAATGAAAAACGATTGTCAGCCACTGTGCGGCGTTGCATTAGAATATTAAGGCGCATAACTCTCTTCTTCAGCTGTGGAGCTAAACAAAACATGTTGACTAAAAGTAGCGAAAGCAAGTAAGAGAGATATATTCGGCTGTGCCGAATCTTATATACCCTTTACCATAGTATGGAGTGACGAAAGAAGTCACAATCACGAAAACTCGCGCCCACGAAATACGAAAAAAATTTTTTTTTAATAATTTAAATGGAAAAAATTACATTAAAGCAAACAAAATTGCTACTCACCGTGTCACGGACGCACCCCCACGTGATGGAAATAAAAAATTAATCACGAGCACGCATTATTGGTTCTAATCTATATTTAATACGAAAATATGCGCAAAAAAAATGAAATACAAATATGTATGCATATACTATTTTTGGAAATATTCCCCAAACATTCCGATCTAAAAATCCAAAGTTCATATTTATGTATACGATAGGAAGTGATTATTTGAAAAATATTTGATGAATTGCGAACTACTCTTAGAATACATTTTAATTAAGCCCACATTAAATTATTCAATTGGATAATGCAATCTAGAAGCTAAATATAAATTTGTGGAAAGTAGGTATTTGCAATACTTTTATTCAAAATACAAATGCATTTTAAATTTTTATTCCAAATACAAAATAGTTTTTAATAAAAGTGTAATTTTCACAATGGAAATGATATTTTTTAAGTTTTTTTTTAAATAAACTTTGGAAATAATTTCCAATATTGCAGTTGCAATTTTTAGAATATGCGCTATTTTCGCGATGTTTTCAATTTATTAGTTTCTTTGCTAATTACATTTTGAAGCTTGATATCAAATTAAATTCTTACATCAAACTTTGTTTTTATTTTATAGAAAATTGGCAATTATTTGAAGTGCTTTTGAAGATTAACTCACTGATGTTACAGAATGAAAGAAATATTTCTTATCAAATTCTAGCCGGGAAGAGATTTTTCTGCTTTGTTATGTGTTACTAAGTATCCAAACAACATTTTAATTGTCAAAAGATTTTTTATCACATTGTACAAATACAAATACAGCTGAATATAGAAAATAATTAAAATTATACAAGTATAAAACAGGATATAAGCATAAATTTTACCATTCTTCTGAAATCACAAATAGTCATAAAAAATGAAAATTTAATACATTTTTAAAACAAAACCAATTTCAATTTCATTGATTTTGTATATCTACTCGTACATAGTGTCTTGACGATCCATTACATTTCTTTAATATAAATAATAAAAAAAATCATTATGGTTATTTATATACGAAGAGAAAATATAAGCGAGAAAAAATACTGTAATACGCATGCATAATATTATACTAATAAACGTACAAAAAATGTTTAAAGATACAAACAAAAAAAAACAAATCTTTACTTTAAGACTGTTTAGTTTACACATGCATACACACAATATGTACATGTGCCCATGAACGCATTTCAGTAAGTGTGTAATATATGTGTGACAAAAAGGGCCAATTTACAACAACCACACCAATTTCCATCAAGAAATTGAAGATTTAGTATTTTATAATAAATAAGATATATTATGTTCTTAAACGCGTAAACTACTATGGAAAATACAACTGCTCTGTGGTGTACAAGAAGCGGTTGTGACTACCAACCAGTAGGTTGTTGGATTGAATCCGAACGCAACTTTTTCAAGAAATTTTTCAAAGTAAAATTATTTCGAATGCCATATTTTTTGCTCATATTTTAGTCGTTAGACCGACTTCAATTATTTTCAGTCTAAACCTTCGTAGAACTCCATACAAGAGATCTGCTTCATAAAATTGACCGTAGGACAGTTGGGGTCATAAAAAAACAACAGAATAGGAAATATAACAAAAAAAGTCTTTTGGCTATATCTCATTAATTATTGGACCGACTTTTGTTATTTTCAAACCGAACAAATTTATGAAAAATTCCAAGAGAATGGTATAAAATTTAATTCTCTATGTTGTGTTTTGGCCTTAATTCTAACTACAACAAAATGAAGCAGACGGAAAGACGGACATCGCTCATTCGACTTCTCTATCTATAAGGATTCAGAATATATATACTTTATGGGGTCTTAAATGAATAATGAAGAAATTACATACGGAATGACAAACCTATATACCCTTTCCAAATTTTTTGGTGAAGGGTATAATAACTTACGATCGAAAAATTGGCTGCAAATACTCAACTGTTGTCTGGAGCGGAACTACTTAGCTCTGTGTTTCTAATACAAACACTAAACGGTTGCGAAACAGTTACATCTTATGAACAAGACCATTGTTACAAAATTCAAGTGAAGCTTCAAATTTAACAGACATAAAATACATCGATGATTAAGCACATTTTAATCAACCGTATGTGTGCAAGTTTGGGAGCACTCAAATTCAAACTAGTGGAAATATAATAATCAGAATTGTTGGAGAAATCCATGGTAGAATAATACAGGTAGTGTCGAAGCGTTAACGGACTTCTTTTTTGGTTCGGGTCTGTTAAAATTTAATTATGTATTACTAATACATACCCACACTACTAAAAAGCGCACTTAACATTTGTTTCAAATGCAAATAAGAAAAGGGAAAGAAACAAAATACTTTATAGATCAGAAAATGCAACCATTTTGCCATTTTTCTTTTGTACTTTTTGACAGCTTCACCCAAAAGGCAGTGTTGTTGTAGCTTCGACGTTACCTCTATGGCGATTGTAGGCGGAAGCGAGCGCTCTCGATTGGATTAAGGTTAAAATTTATATAAAATTGGTTAGTTGATTCACCATCCACATTATAAATTTGATACTGCTATCTATATGCCGTTTGTAACTTAACCCTAGAAGGCTAACGCTTTTTAATTATACGTTAAGACTAACAACACATAAATTTTACGTACTATGGAATTTTCCCTAAAGCGCCTCAATTAATGTGGTAACATCTGTATTTTTTATTTTGTTTACTTTTTGTTTATTAAAAATAAAAATTAATTCATGTAGAGGTAAACAAAAACATATACTTATTAACAAAAACAAAAACTTATAGACAAATAAAATTAATATTTGATATCAAATCATAGGTGTAATAAAATAAATACTTATATGAATGTATGTATGTACTCGTATATATCATCAGTTCTGGTTAATACAGTCCTTGCATATTTTTATTTGATGCTCTCCACATAGCGCCGCGTTTTTACAAATATGGCAGTATGTGGTTGTCATGCGTTTTTTTGAGTGGTGGCAATATTTACAATATGTTCTCTTTCCCTTTTCCTGGGAAGGTTCTTCGCAAGCCGAGCTGATATGTACAATATTTTTTATACTTTCTTTTAGTTTTGATGGCAATCCGGATATCGTACTCAGTCGTTGCTCCTGCCATGTCCATGTCGCTATCAAAATCATCTTCCTCCTCTCTATCGCTAACGTCGCTGGTAGCGCTGAAGTCGATGCAGTTAAGCAATGCCGCAACATGTTCACAGTTGAGACCGCGCTTAGAATTCATCGCTTTTTGACTTTCCATTTTCAGACACTGCTTAAAACTTTTCTACAAAATTTTACTTTTATCGCTAACGCCACGTAAAATTTACGTGCACAAATTTTACTTTTAAAACTAACACTACGTAATTTTTACGTATAGGCTTTTAATGTTGTTGCTCTAAAAGCACTTTAATGACTAAAAATGCTTTGCTTATCTTTTTGCGTTTGCTCAGAAACTATTAAAAAAAGCACTTGTGGAATTTGGTACCGTTAGGTCACTGGATGCTTGTGTAGCAACAATAAAAAAAACTACACGTAAATTTTACGTGGGTTAGCCTTCTAGGGTTAAATACTTTCCAGACCAGAGGGCGAAGTCCTTTTAGTATTATCGACGGCGGCGGCTGGGGAAAAAATTATCGGCGGCGGCTTGAAGCCGGCTCAAAGCCGACTATTTTCAAAATAAGTATTTCTTTTTAATTTTTGGTATTGAAAATATATCGCTCTTTTATTGCAACGTAGTTATATCTAAAAAAAACTCGTTAGTGAGCAAACAAGTTTGAAGTTTTTAAATCAATTGAGAAATAAATATGTATTCTCTCCTCAAGAGGTGAGTAAACAAGATATTTGTATTCATTTTTCACACAAGATAAAGCACTATGAATATTTCTGCATTTATAACTCAAAAAATTAAGTTTTTTGAGATATGACTACGTTGCAATAAAGGAGCGATATATTTGAAAAATAATGAAGAAAATAATTCAGTCTTTTGCTCAAAGCTAAATAATATAAAAACAAAAATATTAACAGATGAAGTTTTTGATCTTTTGCAGTAGGTTGAAATATTTGTTTGAGCCATTTTTCTTTTAATTTTAATACTTTTTCACTTTGTAACAGACGTTTAGTTACGCGAAAATTCTAACGGGATATTTTGCAAAGTCGTAGAGTTTCTTTTTTCTTTATTGCCATACACGGCAGATCTACCAGGTAGTAGCGAGTCTATAACAATACAAAATTTGCTGCAAAAATACCTGACTAACTGTCAAAACTTGTACAATATCTAACAAATAATGTTTGGCATGTTGTTATGAGTATATTGTCAATACAACTTTAATTTTACCCAATTGACATCTAGACTCGTTAATTTGATGTGCTATCGTTACTACCTTGTTGATCTGCCTTGTTTCAGTGATATTATATACTTAATTGAGAAGTCTTTACGAGCCCAAAAAAATCCTTATTTTTCCCTACGCGTTCAAAAATTGTCTCTACAAAAATCCATACAACTTTTAAATCATTGATACATATAAATATTATTGAAATATAAAAGATTTTATGTTCATGAATCAGTTCTATTTTTAAAGTGGTATTATATGGTCGACCAGCTGACTTGATGCTTTTATATTTTAAAAAATATATATATCAATTGGCTTTCCATTACAGAATTCACATTTTTTGTATATCTTTCTTTCTGCGTGCTTCAAAAGATCAGATTTGGCGCAATTTAAAATCTTCTTGGATGGAGAACATTGCATTTAAACGGAAAATGAGAGACAGGTTCCAACCAGCTTTTAAAGTTATCGTCCTCCAGCCATTTGATGCAGAAATTTTTGTTTCCAGTACTTTTCGGTTTCCTCTAAGTCTGAACAAGACGAAGAGTTCATTCTGCAGACTATATAAGTGTGTAATAATTATATACAAATATAAAAAAGGCAATATTTCACAAATTTACCTTAAAATCAAAAATATGACAATTTTTAATGTTCCCGTATTAACCCATTACCGCTCACTGTCCCCATATAAGGACACTTGTTCAACTGCTGGCAACTCTAAGAAAACCCGTCATGTCTCTTGGTATAAAAACAAATATCTCATCTTAAATCTTTAAAGAAAATGTAGCAAAGCGTACAAGGTGCCATAGAAAATGCAAGTGTTGTTTTCAGTATTTTTAATTTCGCATTAAAATCCGATTTGCTTTGTTGATTTAAGGCTAAGTGCCTTAAAATAAAAATATACTAATTATTTGTGGTTTGAGGAGTGTATAAATGATTTTAAAATCATTTACTAAAAGAAAAAGTGTAACATTTAATTATAAGGTATGATTTTGTAAAGGTGTCCCCAATTGGGGACAATGGGCGTTACAAATAAAAAAATATTTTTTTGTAGATTTTTAAGTATATGCAATATTTTTAGAGCACATAATGGAAAGTGATAACGTTGATGCTGAATATGAAATTTTAGTCGTGCCTCCTGATACCGCTGTCATAAGTGACGAAGACGAAGGAAATGAGTAAGACTTATTGTGTATAAATATGCAGAACGATGTGCCAGAAAAATTGAGCTTGTGTCTAGAACCGAAGATCATAGTTATAGTTTAGATTGGAATGACAGTGACGATGAGCCACTTCCTAGTTTTTGCAAAGAAAAACGATGGTGTAAGACTCAAAAAGAAAGAACGACTTTACTATACCCAGATTATTTGTAAATTACAACCAGGGAATGGGAGGGGTCGACCAATTGATTCAATATATTAGGCTTTACAGAGTATCTATTAGAGGAAAGAAGTGGTGCTGGTGTATTTTTACGTATCTTGTAGATTTAGCAGTAAGCAATGCATAGTCCCGGTCCACACTTGCAATTTCTGTTGCAGCGGGAGATTGTTGAAATAGAAATATATACATTTTGTATTCCTCTTTCGCTCTTTCTCACTAAAAGATAAAAAGTTGCTGCAACAAAAAACGCAAGTCTGGATCAGGACATAGCGGTTACATGTTATGTTATACAGAGCTGATAATACAACTCCTATGAACCAATTATCATGCCGAAGAAATACTGCAGGACCTATTTGCAGCCTTAAATTTTTAGAAAACGTCCAACCTTTTCCGCAGTAGAAGATGCTGCTTGCAAAAACAATGGTCATAATCCTGAAAGGATAACAAATCCATTACGATGTGTTGTTTGTCATTGGAAATGCCGTTTTAGATGCGAACAATGCATAAAAACTCTTTGTATAAAACGAAGTCGTTTTGATAAATTTCATAGTTAAAACGACCGTTGTCCCCAAATGGGGACACCCATTTTTCTAAAAAACCAACAAAATTTTTACAAATTTTTCAATGAATTCCCTTTATTTTGTCCATACTGAAGCAATAAATAACAGTAAAAAAAAGTTTTCTTCAAGAAGTTTCTTTTTGGGCGTTAATGGGTTAAGGATTTTATTAAAATGTCACAAATCGAATGAGCTTGCAAAATTAATATATTTTTGCCACATTATTAAAAGTTCCTACATTTTAATGATTTCAATAAATCTGTAATTTTTCCTTACGGTCATTTTTTTAGAAGAAAAATCCCACGAATAGGGATATTTCCCTACGTATAACATTACTCCTTGTATCCATATTAACTTAAATATAATATCAACCACGACAAAATAAATTGCATGATTGCAATTAGAAAAACTTTGTTATATCTGATTTGGTTTTAATGCAAATTATTAATAAAGAAAGTATTAGATAACCCACAACAATGTAACCCCGGCTGAAATTTTAAGCCGAAATAAGCCGCCGCTTGCTTCGGCGGCGGCTGAAGCAATTGAAAACTCTTCGGCGGCGGCTGTGAGTCGGCTCCAACTTTTTTCAATCGTTTTGCATAGGAGCAAAACCAAAACAAATACCTTTTAAGTGACAAAGAGCGCAAACAAAACTATTGGCTTTTCACTCATCTGCTTGCCTTAATATCCCGTTACAATCGTACAATGGAGAACAAAACAAATGCTCACACGTATTTTTTGAATGTTTCATTTCGTTCGTCATTGTATAATGAGCAAATCAATCAGCAAACGTTTGCAAACATTTCTTCTTAAAACTTTTAAATTTTGCTCCCATTATTTTCTTTTCTAGCTGCGTACGTTTAAATTAATGATGTACATTTAGTGCTCACAAACAAAAACAGTACAAAACTAAATGGGACAATCGTTCTCATTGTTTTTGTTTTACTTATTGGAAACAAACCTTTCGTTTTGTTTATTTTCCTACTCTGGTTGGCACTAAGAGTTTAAAAAAATGCTAAATGCTACTTTAGCATATTTTTATAATTATTTAGCATTTTTAGCACGTTTTTAGATCGCAGAATTACTTTAAAAATTACATACATAATATCAAGTTAGGTATACATTTTCTCACTGTACACGTCGGTCACAGGTTGACAATCCTTAACATGTTTTTTTGTACTTTTCAGGAGGGGAAAAAACGTAATTATTCCGTTGCTAAACCGTGTTGGAAGTAAATAAAAAAACCAAAATTAGTAGGAAAAGTAGGGAAGGAAATTTTTTAAAAATATAAATGAAACGTACTAACATGCAGAAGGACAAACACAGTCTTTTGACATCTAAAACCCGATTTGAATTTTTTGCGAGATAAGAGTGGTTAACCTGTGACCGACGATATGCCACCATTTCTACAACTTCGTCGTAGGTTTTTTACATCTTTACAATGTACGAAAAATAAAACAAAGAATTGTTATTACCGGTTATACGAATAAGAGAGGGTGTGAAATCAGACAACATATGCTGCTATACTATAGGCCAGGGACCCAAAATAGCTGATGTTATTTCTTAAATATTCAATTGGTCAAAGAAGAAATAGCTGGAAAAATGTTGGTACTGAAATAATAATCAGAAAATGCTAAAAATCTTTTAGTCCTCTCATAATTGTTGGGAAAGATTTTTATTTATGTTAGTCTTCTCTTACCAATTGTTTATTTTTTTCGGTCTTTGCGTAGCCATTAATTAAGTAGGGGTATTTAGACCTTTTACACACTAAGTATGTGTTAATATAGCATGACCAATAAAAGTAAAGGTCGCTAGAAAATCTTGAAAAATATGAATGGTTATGAGAAGGCTGAAAATATAAAGGTATTTTATAAGTGTTATGAAAGACCCAAAAAAATTAAATATTTTATAATAGTTAAAAGAAGACCAAAAAAATATTCCTCATTTTTACCTGTTATTACGAGATTTTTACTTTAAAAAGCCTTGAACAATATTCTTTAAAGATTTTTTTAAAATAAATATTGGGCATAAAAGGTATGTCCCTGCCTAGATATATCAGGGGGATTTTGTAAAAAAAATCGGTTCATCTTAAATATACAAAATGAGTTAGTCTGTGAGGAAGATACATATAATATGGTCGATATTTCGAGTACACTTAATTTGAATTAAAATATATTAAAGCGTTTTGACTACAAAAATTTAATCTCATATGTATGTATACCATTAGAAGTTTTTATATTAAATAAAATAAATTTTGTAAATATATTTGCATAACTAAAATATCAAATACAATTAAAGAAATTTAATATCTGTACCTTATACAAATGATAAAAATTTGTTAAAAATGTACAGATGTCTGAAATGTAAAAATTTTTTTAACTACAAACATATATTAATAAAAAGCAAAGTTACAAAAACTAGCACTTTTTCTTTATTTATTTATTTTCATCTACAGAACTTCAGTCTTACAGATTACTACAAGGTTTTGCCTAATTATAATATTTAAATAACATTAACTTAAAAATATCATAATTTACATTAAAATTTAAAGGGGGAGTAAAGCTGTTACATATATGCAAGCATCTTGCAATTGGCTCATTTTGCGCATAGTTTGTTCTGTGAACAAGTTCTACGAACATTCTATTGTTCCTTAAATTTCTGGGAGGACAATAAAGGGTAAAGAAATTTGCAATTTCTGCACATTTTATTCTTCCAGATAAAACGTTGTAAGCAAACATAATGGAAAAATACGTTCTTCTATCGGTCAAAGCTTGCAAACCTAAGATTTTCCTCCTGGCCTCATAGGATGGTAATTCAAAGGTCCAATTTAATCTCAAAGCAGTTTTGTTAAAAATTTTTTGAACACGTTCAATACGATTTGAATGATGCAAATAATATGGATTCCATACTATTGAACAATATTCTAAAATACTACGCACTAGTGATACATATAAAGATTTAAGAGTATACGCATCTCTAAAATCTTTGGA
The DNA here is from genome assembly GCA_956483585.1 of Gymnocheta viridis. Lineage (NCBI taxonomy): Eukaryota > Metazoa > Arthropoda > Insecta > Diptera > Tachinidae > Gymnocheta > Gymnocheta viridis. Next base: position 71,614,321 of record OY101440.1, read on the forward strand.
ATCCCTTTTTATAAAACCAAGCCTTAAGCCTTAGAAGTGACACGATCGATGTGCGTAGAAAAACGCAGTTTTACATCAAAAGTGACACCCAAATTCTTAACTTCCACTACGCGCTGGAGTGGGGTACCGGAAATGTCGTAATTAAAAATAATCTCTTTTAAACTTTGTTGTGTTTCAATACAGAACCCCTTCAGTTTTCGTTGTGTTAATCAGTCCGAAGTTTTGGATTGTTTACTATCTGTAAAATCTAATGCAATCGGTTCAGATGATTTAGACCCCAAGTTTTTAAAAGCTTTAATACCTAAGCTATTGCCTTACTACACACATCTGTTCAATACTGTTCTTGTTAAGTCTACATTTCCCGATGGTTGGAAAATATCTAAAATCATTCCTATTCCTAAAACCAGCAGCGAATTCAGGCCTATTTCCATCCTTCCATTCTTATCCAAAGTTATGGAAAACATTATTGCCAAACAAATCAATCACTACTTAGAGTTTAACAATTTTCTGTCTGATAGGCAATCTGGTTTCATGAAAGCTAGAAGCTGTACTACAGCTCTTGTGGGCGTGGTTGAGGATCTAAGATCGAATATGGATGCCAATATGCTATCTTTTTTAGTACTTCTGGACTACAGTAAAGCATTTTATACGGTAGTTCATAAAACTTTAATACTAAAGCTACAAAAACTTTTTTACTTTTCAAGTTCAGCCTGTACTCTTATACGTTCCTATCTTATGAACAGGTCTCAACGTGCTCATCTAAATAACAAGATTTCAGATTCACTTAATGTTAATAAAGGAGTTCCCCAAGGTTCTATATTGGGACCTCTTTTATTCTGTATATACATCAATGATTTACCTGATATTATAATTAACGGTAAAGTTCATATGTACGCTGATGACGTGTAGCTTTACATGAGTACACGTATCGAAAATTTGATGTTGACTGTAACCAATATCAACAGAGATTTGAACCAAATTGATAGCTGGGCTAATGCAAATGGGCTCTGTATTAATCCCTCCAAGTCTAAATTCATTTTGATTTCAAAATATAATAGAGAGTTTGACGTACCTGAGCTAAAAATCAAAGGAAACAAAATTGACTTTGTTAAATCTGCATCCAATCTTGGTGTTGTCTTTAATAATCGTTTAACGTGGGTAGAGTCTACAGCATGCTTCGTAACTTGTGGGCTGTCATAGATTCAACCCCATTCATCATACGTATGCAACTTGCAAAAACTTATTTAGTTCCCGTACTTCTATATGGCTGTGAAATTTTTGCCAACTGTGACAGCGATGATCTAAGAAAACTTAACGTTGCCTATAACAATATAGCAAGATATGTATTCTTACAAGGGCGTCGTGACCACATTTCTGTGGTCACAAGCAATAACAGCCTAAGTCGAAAATTATACTTTAGAGAAAAATCACTTTTTATGTAGAGAAGTGTTTCTGAAAAAATTGAGAATGTGCTTTAGAAAAAATGTATTGCAAAATTAAGGATACGTGCACGGACAATCCTAAGACAAAAAACGACAATGAAATTTTCATTTGTTAAGGAGATATTTAATAAAAAGATAAATAAATGATTATTGCGAATGGAAAATATGAAATTGGAAAGAATATGTCTACTTAAGACTTTATTGTAAAGTAATGTTTCATTTGTTGCCAGTCATATATTGAATTAAGCGATTATTGTACATTGAATTCCCTTTGGAATAATCATTTATCTTTACTTTGGTTCTTATGAAAACTCTCTCTTTTATTTTCGAAAAAAGTGCAAAACAGCTTAAGTAATTTTAGGCTATTTTAATAAATTAATATGTTATGAAAATATTTTCGTAAGTATAGTTAGGCGCTTATTATAAATGAAATGAAGCATCATTACGACCTAGGTCTATATGTTTTTATTAATAACTTTTAAAAGAACATCGTTAGAGAAATGGGGATTTTACGTAAATATAAAGTTTTGTTAGTGGAATATGATAGCATACATAGCTCACATTGACTTAACTCGACTTAGGCGGTTATTGATTGTGACCACAGATTTCGTTATACTCATATCAAATTTTTCGACTTAAATTTGAAAATTTATTAAAATTTAAATGCCTCGTGTTTTTTTATAAGATAATTACGTCTAAGCAGCCAATATATTTGTTTAGTAGGATAAAATTTGCTAGATCTAATCGAGGGAGGAAAATCATTCAATATAGATTTAAGAGCCTGGTATCACAACGACAGTTTTTTATATATACCACAATTCTCTGGAATTCCTTGCCAAACTATATTCAAAATGTAGGCAATGCAAAGTTGTTTAAAAAGGAGTTACATAAAATGTTTGCATAATGCTATATTTCAGCTTTAATGTATTTTTTTTTTATTATTTTCATTATCATATATATTTTTATCTTTTTATCTAAACTATATATTTCTGTATTTTTATGTTTATAATATCTTAGTATTATTCGTTTTATATCATTATGTTTATTTATACGCTTTGCTTTTAATCTGATTATTTCACTAGCACTGTCATTTATAAGATTAATATCTTGTTGTGCTAGGTTACAACTTTTGCAAATAAATAAATAAAATAAATAAACTGTGTGTATATGAAACTATACAGCATTTTGATACGTTAATCGTTATACCATTTTCTGAACACCAAACGAACAATTTAGTTAAATCAGTTAGTAACTTTTCGCAATCATCTACACGAGAGAACCGTAAAACATTTTAGTACTTTGTTTTTGGCAATCTAGCACATTTACTCCGTCTTATTATGGCAATCCTGATACTAAGCCTTAGTAACTAAGGCAACCATAACATAGCTGAATAACAATACCGGCTTCCACAAGCAAGTTTATTGTTATGGTGCGGATTTTTCTGCTATGTTCGTCAACCTTAAATGTAACAGTCAACAGGTATAAAGGCCCATACTGCTAGCCACAAATAAGTCAGTCTTGTATAAGCTACGGCGTAGTAAACTTCGTGCATTTAGTAAATAGATCAGGGGGAAAATCACGGCGTTCGATATCGAGTAAAATCCCATACAAAATTTTTTGAATTTTTATGGAAATTTCGCTCGATATCGAATGCCGTGATTTGCCCCCAGTTGTGAAAAAGCTTTTGAAATGGTACAATTTCTAAATTATATAATAAAATTAATTACATACAAAGGAAATAAAACATCATTAAGTTAAAATCAATTTCCGTTGTGTTTTTATTTTTGATAAATTAAAAGAACTCGAGCAAGTAAACGTTATCGAAAAGGTTGAAACGTAACAATATTTTTAAATCCATATAAATCAATATATATAAGTAATAAATAGGTATTTCTTTTGAGTTCAATTTAGTATTAGATCAAAAATAAAACAGAATATTTGTATTTAAATATATTCAATTAGACTTCAAGTAAAAATTAAAATATTACAAAATTCAAATGTAGATTCAAATTTAACGAACAAAAAATACAGGGATGGTTAAGCACAGTTTATTCAACCATGTGTGCAAGATTTGGAAACACTATAATTCAAAATAACGAATATAGAACATTCAACATTCAAGCAACGAGAAACTACAAGTTTGTTCGATAAATGTGTATATAAAGGCTTCATAGCAACTGTAAGCTTCAGCGGTGGATTAATTACAAAATGTTATTCATCGTCCACAATATTAAATTATTACCGTCATCTACATGCCGTTTGTAACTTAACTATATTCACATACAAACTAAATCAACTATAAATAAAATAGCTGAATAACAAGATATACGCAAGTTTATTGCTATTGTAAGGATTTTTCTACTTTGTTGTAGTGTGACCATAAAATATTTTTGAGCGGCAAACAGAAAAATAGCTCATTTTTACAAACAAAATTCAATAATTTTTCAAGAAAAATGTTTCCAATGTGAACAATGTGTGACGATCCAGTGCCAAATATTTTCCCCTTTTTTTGTCAAATAATTATTCGTTCTTGCAAAGTTTTTGTAAGAACAAGCAGTATGAAACAAAATCTTATAAATAGAATCACGTCATATATATTTCCGCCATAACCACTTTAAGAATACAATTTTTATTGTTCAATTTCCATTTAATATATCGTTGAAATTTTTTAAACATAAAAGGATTAATATGTTTTTCAATAAAAATGAAGAAATAAAGATTAAGAATAACTCGGAATTTTGTTACGAGATTCTCCATATATGTTCGTCAATGGTGCATACTTTAATCGACTTAAAATTTATACTGCAGTCTTTTCTGAGGTCTAATCTTTTGGAATAATATAAAAGACAAATTTTGGTTTTGAAAAAATTTTGAGAAAAACGTCGAACAATCAAGCTCTATTTTAGTAAAAATTTAGCCATTTTCCACTCTCTTTCAAAATCTTGACTTTGATTTTTATTCACGACTACATGAAATAAGATCAATTAATAATTTTTTTATAATTGTGCGGTGGTATAAATAATACAAGTTTTTGTTATATTTTTATTGTTTTGTCATATCCCAAGAGTATAAATTTGTTCTTGTTCTTCCTCGTCAACTGTTTTATCCAGTGTTGCCACTACCGAAATGGTAAATTACACATGCATCATGCCAAAATTACACATGAAATTAGGAATTCATATGCTTTTTATTTTTTTGCCAAATAACGTATGTACTTTGATTTGTTTAGATTTAATATTTGACCTTTTGATGTAATTTCAAAATGTTTTTGATAATGAATATATTTTCAATATTTGGGCTTTCAATGTCATTTAATAAAAGATTATTTTTTATACCCTTCACCAAAAAATTTGTAAAGGGGAAATATAGGTTTGTCATTCCGTATGTAATTTCTTCATTATTTATTTAAGACCCCATAAAGTATATATATTCTGGATCCTTATAGATAGAGAACTCGAATGAGCGATATCCGTCTGTCCGTCTGCTACATTTTGGTGTAGTTAGAATTAAGTCCAAAACACAACATAGAGGCATAAATTTCATACCATTCTCTTGGAATTTTTCATAAAATTTTTCGTTTTGAAAATAACAAAACTCGGCCCAATATATATAGCCAAAATATTTTTTTTTGTTATTCTGTCCTACGGTCAATTTTATGAAGCAGATCTATTGTATGGAGTTCTACGAAGGCTTAGACTGAAAATAATTGAAGTCGGTCCATTAACGACTAAAATATGAGCAAAAAATATGGCATTCGAAATAATTTTACTTTGAAAAATTTCTTGAAAAAGTTCCGTTCGGATTCAATCCAACAACCTACTGGTTGGTAGTCACAACCGCTTCTTGTACACAACAGAGCAGTTGTATTTTCATAGTAGTTTACGCGTTTAAGAACATAATATATCTTATTTATTATAAAATACTAAAACTTCAATTTCTTGATGGAAATTGGTGTGGTTGTTGTAAATTGGCCCTTTTTGTCACACATATATTACACACTTACTGAAATGCGTTCATGGGCACATGTACATATTGTGTGTATGCATGTGTAAACTAAACAGTCTTAAAGTAAAGATTTGTTTTTTTTTGTTTGTATCTTTAAACATTTTTTGTACGTTTATTAGTATAATATTATGCATGCGTATTACAGTATTTTTTCTCGCTTATATTTTCTCTTCGTATATAAATAACCATAATGATTTTTTTTATTATTTATATTAAAGAAATGTAATGGATCGTCAAGACACTATGTACGAGTAGATATACAAAATCAATGAAATTGAATTTTAGCTTTGTTTTAAAAATGTATTAAATTTTAATTTTTTATGACTATTTGTGATTTTAGAAGAAAGGTAAAATTTATGCTTATATCCTGTTTTATACTTGTATAATTTTAATTATTTTCTATATTCAGCTGTATTTGTATTTGTACAATGTGATAAAAATCTTTTGACAGTTAAAATGTTGTTTGGATACTTAGTAACACATAACAAAGCAGAAAAATCTCTTCCCGGCTAGAATTTGATAAGAAATATTTCTTTCATTCTGTAACATCAGTGAGTTAATCTTCAAAAGTAATTCAATTAGTTGCCTTTTCTATAAAATAAAAACAAAGTTTGATGTAAGAATTTAATTTGATATCGAGCTCCAAAATGTAATTACCAAAGAAACTAAAAAATTTTTCCCAAAATTTATTTAAAAAAAATCATATAATTGGCAATCGGCAGCCAAAAGACTTGAAAAAAATCAATAAAATGCCAAAAATTCTTAAAATATGCGAACATCAGAAAAATTATATGATTCAATATTGATTAAAAAACAGCAAAATTATCGAGAAGAAAAACTTATAAAATATCATTTCCATTGTGAAAATTAAACTTTTATTAACAACTATTTTGTATTTGGAATAAAAATTTAAAATGCATTTGTATTTTGAATAAAAGTATTGCAAATACCTACTTTCTACATATTTATATTTAGCTTCTAGATTGCATTATCCAATTGAATAATTTAATGTGGGCTTAATTAAAATGTATTCTAAGAATAGTTAGCAATTCATAAAATATTTTTCAAGCAATCAGTTCCTATCGTATACATACATATGAACTTTGGATTTTTAGATCGGAATGTTTGGCGAAAATTTCAAAAACATTTGTAAAGTGTAGCGATAATAGTTCGCGAGCTGTACCGCGTCTAAAAATAGTATATGCATACATATTTGTATTTTTTTGCATATTTTCGTATTTTCCCCAATTCAACATATACAAAATGATAAGTTAAGATCTTAGGAGATAAAAAATTGATTTCTTCATATTCATATAAAATTAACTGGTCTTACATTCATTAAAAACACCTAAAAAATCATCGTTTAGCGGAATATCGCATTGTCGATAGCACGCACTACGGAATTGGACGCGGATTAATGGTAAAATGTTACAAAAATAAGCCGATTTGAGAGCGAAAATATTTCTGTTTGCGATTTGATCGTAATTTTTCATATTTATTTTTGTCTTACACAGTAAACGCAGAAGAAGATTTAAGTAAAAAATGTTTTTAATTAAATCCATCTGTTTTCTTAGCAGGCTGAATATAAATGACCGAATTCGTGTTTTTTAAATCAATTGAGGTTGAAATTCGATTGTGTTTCTATATCAGAAATATACAGGTTATATGGAAAAAACCTTTATCGTTTGGTCCAACCGCAAAACAGATAAGTAAATGGAAAAGTTAACAAAATTTTAAAAAGACTACTATCAGAATACCACTAGTTTACATAAAGGGTGCGCCAGATAATTTTTTTAATGCTATAAAAAAAAACTACTGAATATTTTCTCAAATTTCTTTTTTTATTTGAAAGTACAATCCTTCCGGTTAATAATGAAAAAAAAATTCATTCAAATGGCTGCCTCGGCTGGCCATGCAGTAGCCTACACAATCGGTCCAATTTTTAAGCACATTATCGATTGTGTGCAGCTGTATTTCACCAATAATTTCACGAATATTGTCCTTTAAAGCGTCAATTGTCTCGGGCTTGTCGGCGTAACACTTATCTTTGACGGCACCCCACAAATAATAGTCCAACGGTGTCAAATCGCAGCTCCGAGGTGGCCAAACGACATCAGCTCTGCAGCTGATAATGCGATTTTCAAAAACAGAGCGCAAAACATCGAGTGTAACTGCGGCAGTGTGGCACGTAGCGCCGTCCTGTTAAAAACCAAAATTTGCCAATATCCTCCTCTTCAATTTTTGTGAACAAAAATTCGTTCAACATGGCCCGATAACGATCGCCATTGACTGTAACGTCCGCTCCTTGCTCATTTTCGAAGAAAAATGGCCCAATTATGCCTCTGGACCAAAATCCGCACCAAACAGTGACTCGTTTTGGGTGCGTAGGCTTTTCAATGTATGCGTGTGGGTTTTCTGTGCCCCAAATACGACAATTTTGCTCGTTTACATATCCGGCAAGATCAAAATGAGCTTCATCTGAAAAGATGATTTTTTTGGCAAAATCGGCATCTTCTGTAAGTCGATCGCAGGCCCACTTAGCGAAGCGAAAACGCATTGGATGGTCACTTGGCTTCAAGTCCTGAACCAATTGGACTTTGTATGGCGTCATACCAAAGTCTTTATGCAAAATTCGTCTCAATGATGTCACCGAAATGTTCAATTGTTGAGAACGACGGTGAATTAATGTTGATGGAGCTTCACGAACACTTTCTGCCACAGCAGCAATATTATCGGAGGTACGCACTGTTTTTGGCTTTTCACGCTTTGGTTTATCGATGAGGATGCCAGTTTCTTTCACTTTTTTCACGAGATAACGAACACCCAATTCATACGATGATTTTTTCAATGATTTTTAAAACATGATTTTTGGTGTATTTAGTATGCGAAAGGGTTGGAGAAGAAAACGGGGTAAAGAAAAAATCACATTTTCAGTTCTCGGTGATTTTTTTCATATTTTTCTTTCCACAATTCCGTTTTTTTGTTACGTTGCTTTATTTTATTTTTCGTTTCAATGTGGCAATACAAAAGCATTTTTCATGAAATAAGAACATTTTTTATATTTTTATAAAACAAAAATTTAAAACAGAAAAGTAAATAATACTTTTAAATATAAAAATAAGAAATATTATTACCAAAAATAATGTGAATAATATAATATAATATCATTATTTTTGTTAATTTATAACGACTTTTACTTGTTTTTATCCAAATAAGCAATTAAAGAAGAATTACCGATTACGGACAAAAAAAATCAACTGTAAAAACATGGGAAAAAATCATCGTATGAATTTGTAAAGTTTTCGGAAGCAACTTTTAAATTAAAACATGATTTTTAAATCAGCGTATGAATTGGGTGGAACATACGGAGCTGACGGTGCTTCTCTTCTTCCAAAATCCGAACGCAATTTTCACACACATTCTGCAACATTACCTTGATTTTCAAAGTAATGTCGCAATATTTCCCAACGTAGTTCAAGCGTATGCAACCATATTCGTTCAGCGGAAGGATAAAACTAATTATCTGTCAAATCAGACATGAGCAAAGTGTTACCATTCACGAAATAAGCACTAGTTGAAAAAAAAAACGTTAGATGGCGGACCCTTTACATAGGTTCATCATACGAGTTTCAAAGAACAAATTAAATTAAAATAATAAATTAAAATATGTTGTTATATTTTATAATTTAAAATTTTTTTTACACCGTCAAGTTATTTTTATTTTTGGTATTGTAAACATCGATATCTTACTGAACTCATTATATAATTATTTTATCACTGTACAAAATCTTATCTGATGACAATTGGATATTTTTAAAAATAAACCTTTAATCGTTCATATAATTGGAAAAAACGCAAAAATTAAAAAAAAAAATAGTATAAATGAGATTGTGCCTGGTTTTTAAATAAATTGTGGAACAAACTTTTTCAAATAAACAGTAAAAGTAATAAAAACAACTAAAATGTATTAAAAATTCAAAAAAATAGCATTGTGTTGTGTTGTGGATTCGAAACCGTGCCACCGGGTAGGGAACGGTTTCAAATCCTGACCAACCATTTGAAAATTTTTTTTTAATTTTTGATACATTTTATTTTTTTTTATTTGAAAAAGTTCGTGTTTTTTAAAGAATTTTTGATAGCTTTAAATTATTTTCAATATGAAGATAATATTGGAACATTTTAATCATTAGACTAACAGATTTAAGTAATATTTGGCGATTTTTTTATAAATTTTGGGAGAATTTCTTCATTATTAAACCTTTTCTTACGTTTTAAATCATTTCTTTGTTTAGTCGAAGACCACTGGCTTTTTGATAAAGACGTTGAAACACTTCTTGGATATATGAAAAATGATATAAGTGCTAATAAGGGGATGTTAATATTTTTATAATGCACCCCAGGCAAGAAAGTGTTACAAATTTGTTGCGGAATTCATACTTTATGGCTGACTTCATAAACCAGATTGCAAAGCAACACTAGAATGCCTTGTAAACTCATGCTTCCAGTGTTGCTTTGCAAGATGTGTTTATGAAATCAGCCTATTCTATGAAATAGAGATTAGAGTCAATGATGCGTGATCGTGATTAATTTTTTATTTCCATCACGTGAGGGTGCGTCCGTGAGACGGTGAGTGGCAATTTTTTTGCTTTAATGTATTTTTTTCCATTTAAGTTCTTTTTTTTAAATTTTTTTTTTCGTATTTCGTGGGCGTGGATTTTCGTGATTGTGACTACTTTTGTCACTCCATACTATTGTAATAATTGTACAAGGTGGCGCAAAAGTAATCCTCCTATCAGAAAATGCTATAAATTTTGCGATTGGCCCCTAATGTCAGTTCTGTTTTGACATTTGTGTAGTAAACACATGCGAAATACACGTTAATAAACAATGTTACGCTACACTGCTCCAGAACGCGGAATATTGGTGACCACCAACAGGAAGATGATTTTTCATCAAAAATAATCATGAGTGATGAGGCCCATTTCCATCTTAGCGGGTACGTAAATAAGCAAAATTTACGCTTCTGGGGCACTGAAAATCCGCGTGTAACCCCGAAGAGCCATTATACCCGCTCAAAGTCACTGTATGGTGTGCTGTTTTCGCTGGAGCAGTGCTATTCAACCTTTTTGGCTCGTGTACCACTAAATTCACGACAAACTTTTCGCGTACCACCAACACACATTTTAAATATATTTTACTTTGCTCATTCGTTTATTGGTATGGTTACCATTCGCTTACATTTGTTATTTTTTATTAAATGTATGTAGATGAGAGTGTTACTTAAATTTAAAAATTCAAAATTTTACAAAAAAGGTATACTTTTATGATGATTTTTCTTTTTGTTTCCAATTGCAAAATAGAAATCGTAAAAATTTTAAAAGATTTCGCGCACCACCTGGAAATTTTTCGCGTACCACCAAGTGGTACGCGTACCATAGGTTGAATGGCACTGCGCTGGAGGAGTCATCGATTTGCACTGGCCAGCAAGATCGCCTGATTTGACCGCTGCAGACTTCTTTTTGTGGGGTTTTTAAAGTGTTTATGTCAACAAGCCTCAGACTCTTGCAGCTCTTAAAGACAATATCCGTCAAGAATGTGAGGACCTATCGCCGGAAGTTTTGGCCAAAGTGATGGAAAATGCCATAAAAAGGGCTCAAATGACAATCAACTGTGGCGGCGGCCATTTACATGACATCATATTCTCGACTTGATGTAAAAAAATTAAAAGACCTAATAAAAATAATCCACAAGAAGAATCAAAGTTTTTCATTTTTTTTAAATTACAGCCAAAAAACTGACTTTACATTTTACTACGAACTAAACTTATATACTATTGAAAAGTGTAGTGAATGTATGTGTTTAACATGTGTCACAATAATTGGTATTTTCTGATTTACATTTCTGATCCAATAACACTTTAAGTGCATTATACATTTTCCAAATATCCAATATCATATTAAGTGCATTGCCTCACACTATGAGTAGTTTACTTTGTTAAACGTTTATTATTAACAAGCACCCTTCTCAAGTTCCCTCAATATTTATATGTATGTCATTCAACAGACCTAAATATTCGGCATTCTTTTAAATTTCATGACACATACATTCATAACACTATGGTGAAGGGTATATAAGATTCGGCACAGCCGAATATATCTCTCTTACTTGTTACATATTATTCCGACGTTTAGTTGGTATTTTCCAACTTCTTCAGGAAATTTTTATATTTTTGTAGATATATAACCTTTTTAATACAAACTCTACATCACTTTCCTTTGAAATATCACGGTTTTGTTTTGAATAGAAAGGATGATAACAAAAACAAACACTTAATATATTTAAAGCAAAAAAAAAAAAAAATAAATGCAAAACAGGTTCATAAATAAATTATCACAGCCAATCCTTATTTGTCGTCATCCCAATAAAAAAAGTAGTGCTCACAAACGATAAAATTTTATATTACATATGATTTACACATGCAACCGATTACACATGAGCTACACATGAATATAAAAATTACATGATATGTGTAATTACACATAAGGTGGCAACACTTTTTTTAAAGAATACTCAGGCAATTAGTACGCCTACCAACCTGTATGTGTGTTACCTTCTTTGGGAAAGGGATAGTGAGAGAGGACAGATGGTGAAAGTGAGAATGAAAGACTAAGTTTTTCAACTCTGATATTGCGCGTTGTGTTAGTTTTTAGATCAGTGTTGCAGCGGTTCTGATGTCAAGTAGGCGCATTAAATGTGTTTTAAGCTTTCGTATCACGTTTTTATTAATTATTTTATTTCGCTGACGATTTTGCTACAATACCGACGAAGGAGGGCGCTGTGATGTCCGCTAGCTTACACCAGTATCAATTGCTGCCAGTACTGTTCAGTGACCAGTGCTATGCCTTCATCACTTAAACAGTCCAGCAACAACAAACACAATGGCATACTAATGCACATGGGTCAATTAAAAAAAAAACGTACACAACGAGTTTTTTTTTGTTTATTTTTAAAGTTTTTTCAATTCGCCTGGATTAGTGGCCAATTTATGTAGAAATTGATGAAGAATGCGGTAAGCTCTCAAAAAAAATCAATATTTTTTGATTTTTTTTTAGGTTTTCTATAATTTCTATCTTGAGCGTCACACACAAAATATGTATAAAAAATCGCTAAAAATGCAAAAATATTTGAAATTTAAGCTTACTACGATGTTCTTTTACTTCTCAAGATTGACTTGCGAAAATCACCTTTTCGATTATAAACACAAAATTGCGATTCACCTTGATTTTTCATTTCTTTTAAAAGTGACTAGTTATTTTAAAATTTTAAGATGAAAATATGCAAATTTTTGTTAAAAAAAGACTTGAACTTAGAGGTTACTTGCAAAGTAATAGGCTTGTAACAATGTATTTAAAAAAACTGCAATTATAAGCGTTTTTAAGAAAAAAAAAATAAGTGTGACGTTTAAGACACATATTTTGTGACGATCATGAGATTTTGTTGCACGTAAACAAGAAATAATGCCAAATTTAAAGTTTAACAAAAAAAAGTTTATTCTTTTACAAAATGTAAATAAACAAAAAAAATTCTTCAAAAAACAAAAATTTTCATACAAATTATAAACATGTACATATTCTTTGATGTCTTTAATAAAAATGGAAAAAAGGAAGTAATTCTTGAAGAAACTTATACACATATGTAAATATTTGACGAAAAACAATGACTTAACTTAATTTATAAATTTTCATTTGAATTCTTATTCTGAATCTGTATAAACCTTTCATTCATTTTCATGTCACCTCTTTTCATCCGTTTGTCGTTTCTATTCAAAAACAGAATCAGTCAGTAACAATAAAAATTAACAAATAAAATTAATTAAATTAACTCAAATATACCTTTCTTTCTTCTTTCTTTTATATTCGTCATTACGTGCTTTATCGAGCTTTATTTTCTCTCGATATCTTCGTGCTCTTTCAGCCGCCGTTATTTTTGTTGTTTTACTCTAGAAAATTAAAAAATGAAATCAAAATTAAGCATTTTAAGCTATGAAGCAATATATATCAAAGGTGATGCTCATGAAATGTTTGCTTATTGTGATTTTTTTCGTAGGCAATTTATTTCTCAAATTCACAAATTATAAAAAAAATGAGTTGAAACCATGTAAAGTTTAACAGTGATTGTCAAATTCAATTTTTTACATTTAATATAGGTATTTACTTTTAAAAAAATTAGCGTGACGATCATGAATATTTATCGCGCCCTTACCATGGTGTTCACAAAAACTACGCAAATGCACAATTTTTAATAGATTTTTTTTCGCTTTTTCACTTTTGTAATAATTAAAGTTTGTACTTTCCTAACGTTATTTACTTTATTTAAATGCAAATTGAAAACTAGTAATATTACTTGAATTATAACAAAGTGACGCTCAATGCAAATTGTGGGGACAACCTTTCTTTGCAACCCCAAACTCGCACAAATTAAGTTTTGACGACTAAAACAAATCAAAACACAAGAAAGAAACGCAATAATTCGAAAACTGTTATTAAACGTTGCACATTTACTTTCTTCTTGATTTTATTTTGTTTACCAAAAATTCTAACGGAGGACACATGCTTTTGTATGGAAGGAGTCAGAGGAAGAAAAAAACACCATTCTGAATAAACAAAAAAACAAACATACAAATTTGAGAATTACGTTTTTTTGTTACATATTCCACGCTGATCCCTCTCACATTTTTTTAATCTTTTTTTACCTAAAATAGTAGTGTAAAGTGCGGGGACACAAAAATTGCGTTTTTTTTTAATTGACCCACATCTAAAAAATGCTGGATGTTATGACTTGCATGAAGCTAAGAGTTACATACATGTACTTACGTACATATGCATGTTCTCGTATGTATGTATGTATGTCCATATACATATATTTACTTATAATGTCATACAAATTATGTATGTATATATTCATATAAAGTAATACGTATTACGTACGTATATTATTATTAACACACATACATACATACATACATAAACGTTGAGAAGCATGCACGATCATGTCTATATATTTGTTACCAAGTGCGATCATGATTCTGCATGCCCAGTTTTGTTTTACTAAAAAACCTGTTTATTGAAAATACATAGTACATATGTACATATAATGTGAAAGAATAATTTCTATCAGACATGTACAGTCATGTCTGTTTTTTTTACATGCTAGTGCATATGTAAAACAAGCTGCATAACTCTGCATGTCCATTTTTTGTTTATTAAAAGAAAAACTTGTTCATTGTACACATGATATCAAAGAATCTGACATGCGCAATCATGTCTGTTTTTTATACGCTAATGCGTATTAAAAACAATCTGTATGATTATGTATGTCCGATTTTATTTATCAATAAGAACCTGTTCTGCATTGCTTTGATCTATTTGTTACCAAGTGCGATCATGATTCTGCATGCCCACTTTTTGTTGTTGTTGCGTACACCTATACTTGTTACGAGGAGCAAGGAAAGACATGCAAAATCATGATCAATACCTATCAGCTTTGATCATTACAATACTTATTTTTAATATATAAAAAGCGCACATTATACCAGAGAATCATTATTATTTTGGAAGTCAACACAGCAGGAAGTATTAATAAAAACTTTATATTACATAGTATATAAGTACATACATATGTATGTACTTGAATATTGTAAACTTTCTGATAGTATAAATAAAATCCTACAAAAAAAACTTAATTTGTGTTTTCGTTATTTAAAATGAAACCCTACGACAAAACTGGCGCAGTCGGTAGGATACCCATGTATCCTTGTGATATATTATATAAAATAAGGATGCTTTAGATTTTTAATTTCTAATGGGTATACCTTTGTGAAAATATACTTATCTACAAAACATATTAAACAATATTGTTTGACATTTGATATAAATCAAAATTGAACAGCTAAAGTTAGCTTTTACTTTAAATTTAAGTATAAGACTTACATACATAAACTGAAAACTTGAAAAAAAGTTCAACAAAGGCTACAAAAAAAATTTGCTAAAAAAAACAATAGATAAAAAATTCCTTAGTAGAAAAAGGAAAATACAAGTATTAAATTGAAATAAAAGAAACTTTCACGCTCAAACTTTTTCACGCAAATTAAATAAAAGCCGATTAAAGAAAAATATTAAAAAAAATCAAACAAAATTATATACATATTGCAATAAATTGTATCCTTGGGAATCCAACAACATTACAGAAGGATGAATGTAATTACAATTGGGAAAACATCATAAAAGAAAGCTGCATTCAACAACATTATAAGTAATTATAAACTGTATATTATTATTATTTTTATTTATAGTAAAGATTTATAGTATTTTTAAATATTTCTACATGAAAATTTACAGTGTGTGTGCATATATTAGAGATGGGCATCGCTCACGTGATTAGCGTGAATCATGCGTGATCACGCGTGATCATGTTTCAATTACGTGAGTGTGCATGAGTGTGAGCATAAAAAAAATATCGTGAGTGAGCGTGCATTTGTAGATTTTTTGCGTGATTGTTTCGTGATTTTTTCGAGTTTGGAATTTTTTTCATATTTTTAATAGGTACGTGGTTTTTAATTCTGTCATGAAGACATAAAACGTGCCGGTATGTATTAATGTACTGATGTGAATGAACGAGTCAAAGTAGCAGTATAAGGCCGAGTTTCGACTGGCGAACATTTGGAAGAAAAACATCTGCAATTCTTTTTCGATTTTTCATTCGCGTTCACACAGACGAACAACACCTAGAAATTTTAATTTTTTAGAAAAAAGCTAAAGATCTTAAAATTCTGCAAAAATTCCCTAAACAAATACTGTGTGCACCATCCAGCTCAGCTGCAAGCGAAGAAGTTTTTTCAACGCCAGGAAGAATACTTGAAGAGATGTGAAACAGACTTCTCGGAAAAATGTTGACATAATTTTCTTTCTGCATATCTATTTATCTATTAACAATAAAGTACAAGATCCTACTTAATCTTAATATTTCACATAGATAGCTTATGAGCAAGAAAATTAATGATTCTAATCAAAATATTTTAAATATGTACATAATTTTAAATTTCACTTCAAACTTTAAAATGAAAAAAATTATATTTTCTTTAAGAATTTTCAATTGTCAAATTTAAATTTAACTAAAAAAGTTTGAAACAGCATGATACATATTTACATACATATGCGTAAATCCTGCGTGATAAACGCTACATTCGTACGCGTTTTCACATTAAAATATAAAAATTTTTTGGTCTTTCAAAAGAGGTACCTTCAACTTATGCATGGTGTTTAGTGGGAATGGCAAAAAAATAATTTTGTAGCAGGCATTTGTTGAGAAATAAATGATCACAAAGTTTAATGACGCACGCTACAATAAACGGAAGTAACTTTGAAAGTCAAAGTGTGTTTTCGTAAGTTTTTGCGAATTTTGCCACAAAATTTTTTCGTTTCTTGTCAGAAGACGTAAACCTTTTGTGACGCACGCTACATGACGAACGTTACATTTTTTCTATCCTGAAATTTCATATCTAATTTCAATGTTTCTAAAAAAGTAAACACAAAATTTTTTACTAAAATTGAAGTGAATTCAATGTATAAAAATATGGCTTTCGATCGGACCATCTTCATTAACACTAAAGTAATGATATAAATTCCTAAAAAATGATTAATTTCTGGTATGAAATCAGAAGATCTAAAGTAGGGTAGGATTTGATAATAATTTGAGCAGTAATGATCGACGAAATACATTTATTTTATTTATAAAATTATATATCTAATCTAATATTCCATAAAGAAAAATAAAAAATAAGTTGGATCACTTTCAAAAAATTTTGTTTGGTTTCTGGGGCTTATCCATATATCAAAATTGAAAAATTGGATTTCAAAACTAACAAACTGTTTCAGAAAAGTATATTTCTCAGTTGAATATAATTGTCCTCTTTTATTGCAGAATTTTCCAATTGTATATTTGATTTTTCTATTTGCATTCAGAAATTTGAATGTATAAATACTTTTTGTGAGGTTGTGATTTTTTCGTGAGCGTGAGTTTTCGTGATTGTGACTAGCTTTTTTTTCTACTAAGCGTGAGCCAAAAATATGAGGTCGTGCGTGAGCGTGCATGAGTGAAATTATTTGATCGTGAGCGTGCATGAGCGTGAGTGAAAAGTCACTCACGATCCCATCTCTAGAATATATACATTTTTCCCCGTTGAGATTCATTATTTTTTCCGTTAATAAATAAATAATTTTTTTAGTAATTTCTTGCTAGTGTTAATATTTTCAAAACAATATGGCTCAGGGTGCCATTCCTCTTGCCCCTGCCTCATTGGATCCTCTAAGACTTATTGAAAGATTGCCGGAGTTCTTTGGTGAGAAAGGAGATTTATATACCTTTATTTCTTTGGTTGATTGAATCAATCCTCTGTTCAGTCAATACGATCAGGCTTCGCAATTAATATTCATAGATTTAATTAAAAGCAAATTAAAGGCTAAGGCCAAAGAGACTATAGAAATTAATTTTCATGCTAGAACTTGGTCCGAGGTTAAAATAGTTTTAACGAATTATTTTGCGGAACATCAGAGTATGGAACAGTTATTCGATAAACTCCGTTCTACAGTTTTTAGGACAAATGTCCTCGACCTTTACAATGAAAGTAAAACTAGGCTCAGGAGCCTCAATAATAAGACCGTTTCTAGTTTAGGAGTGAATGAGGACAGTGTTCATATAGCCGACAACAATATGAGGACTGCACTCAATATTTTTAGGGAAAAGATACCAGAGCCAATGAAGACCATATTGGCATGTAGAGGTACGAGTACTCTCGAGGAGGCCTCGAGTATGGTTGTAATAGTAGTATTAATAGCTGAATATGGTTGTAATAGTAGTATTAATAGTAATAAAAGAACAAATCGACCCAATAATAACCGCAGTGTCCCACATTTTAACCATGATACTGGTCCAAACAATAATTATAATCATTTAGGTTAGAATCAGAATTCTTTTTCCAGACAAATGGGCGCCGAACCCATGGATATTAATATGATTCAGACACATCGAAGTTCAGTTTCAAAGACGATTCCTCAATCTAATTTAGGAAATAGCTCTTCAAATCCTTTTAACCAAAATTTTTCTTCCAATCAGCCGGAATCGATGGATAATACTTTGACTCAGAATTCTAAATATTCCGATCGACTTCAAGATGCAGGTGACGCAACCGAACAGACTAAAGCACAAAATTTTCTTTTTCGAGCCTCTCCGGAGAACTTCCACATATAGTATTAAATAATAAACTGAAATTTATAATTAATACTGGAGCCACTCACTCAATTGTAAACCCTGGATTATGTAATAAAAAATGGAGAATAGAGTCGGCCAACCTAACCTTGAGAAACCTACAAAATGAAATAATATCGAACACAGTATATCAAATACCGATGTTTTCCGAATTAGGTGACGAAAAGGATATAATTACATTAATTGAATGTAAATTCCACGATGTTTACGATGGTATTTTAGGAAATGACGTATTGCGTAAACATAAGGCCAATATAGATTATAATAATAATCATATTAAAATAAACAATAGAACTGTTCCTTTATTGTTCCCAGAATTTCGAAAAGTTAAGTTCATTACAAATATTCAATGTGGATTGGTTCATATCGAGGAACAACGTAATGATATTGGTGAGATAATTTCTAGGGAAGGAGTTTATGATGTACATGATTTTAGCGTCGAATTGGAAACTTTGGCTAAATGTGCCAATGCGATATACCTTAGTGAAAGTAATTCATGGCCAGTTACTCCCAGTAATTACCACTTAATTGATGACAATCTACTGCAGGGAAATAGTTGTGAGGTTCCTTTATTGGACCAAATCAGAATGGGACATTTGAATGCTGAAGAAAGGTCCAATTTAGGTTGTTTCTTGAATGACTAGTGATTTATTTTATAGAACGGATTCTAACTTGACTTTTACAAGTGCAATCAAGCATTGAATCATTACGGAGGATAATATTCCTGTATTCCCAAGGAACTATAGGTATCCTTACGTACATAAGGAAGAGGTGAGACGACAGATTCAGGAGATGTTGGACAGTGGTATAATAAGACCCTCAAGGTTCCAATATTCTGCCCCAATATGGATCGTTCCGAAAAAAGATGACGCTAGTGGAAAGAAGAAATGGCGATTGGTTGTTGACTTTAGGAAACTCAACGAAAAGACAGTAGACGATCGTTTCCCCATGCCAAATATTGAGGAGATTTTAGAAAAGCTCGGTAGGTGTATGTATTTTACCACATTAGATAATGCAAAAGGATTTCATCAAGATGAAATAGATGGGAAGGACATTCACAAGACAGCATTCTCAGTCGAAGGTGGCCATTATGAATTTTTGAGGATGCCTTTTGGCCTCAAGACCACACCCGCCACATTTCAAAGACTTATGACTGATATTTTATGTGGATTGGTAAATAGGGTTTGTCTGGTATGCTTAGACGACATAATTGTTTATTCGACTTCCCTTCAGGAGCATATGGATTCACTTCGACTAGTATTTAATAGATTAAGATTAAGAGTGGTATCAAACCTAATCCAAAGAAAGTTGAGGACGTCATAAATTACCCATTATCGAAAACGCGGATACAGATTAAGCAATTTTTAGGACTAAGTGGATACTATCGTAAATTTATGAAAGATTATACAAGGATCGCAAGACCTATGACTAAGTATCTTAGAAAAAACGCTGAAATGAATTCGAACGATCCTGAGTTTGTAGAAAACTTCAGTACTTTGAAGATGCTTCTGACCAACGATCCAATACTAGTTTACCCCGATTTTAGCAAAAAGTTTGTTTTGAACACCGATGCAAGTAATTTCGCACTAGAAGCTGTACTATCGCAGGATGACCACCCTATCTGCTATGCGAGCAGAACACTCAATCAGCACGAAATTAATTACAGTACAGTGGAAAAAGAATTGTTAGCAGTAATTTGGGCCGTAACATATTTTCGCCCATATCTTTTTGGGAGGAAATTCGTTATACAAACAGACCATCAGCCATTACAGTGGCTCTTTTCTATTAAGGAACCGAATTCGAAGTTAATAAGGTGGAGACTTAAATTAGAGGAGTTCGACTATGAGATCCTATATAAACGTGGCATTAAAACGGGAATGCAGATGCATTCTCTCGTATCGAAACAGAGATAAATTTGATTCAACGGACGGACGCAGGTACGATTTATGAAAGGGATGCCCCATTGAATTTATATAGGAACCAGACTATTATAGCGAGATCAGAATCCCCAGCTCTAAAAATAGTGAATAGAGTAATTTTTGGGAATGTTAGAAAAATTATATCTGCCAGTAGTTTCACTGAAACTGATACTCGTATGGTAACTATTATAAAGGATAATTTTCACCCAACGAGACTTAATGCGATTTTCATTGAGGATGATTCTATATAAGATATTTTTAAAGAAACTGTTCTAAAATTTTTTTTCGGATAATTCGCATTTGAAAAATGTGAAGTGCAACCATTGTCTTGATGACATTTTAGATGAGAACAGGCTTCAGGAGATTATTGAGAAAGAACACCAGAGAAATAATCACCGTGGAATCACTGAGAATTTCGAACAACTTAAGAAAAAAAATTATCACCCAAAAATTTAGGTTGAGAATTCAACAATTTATTAATAATTGTCACCTCTGCAATATAGAAGAATATGACCGAAACCCAATAAAGCAGAATTTTAAAGTCACAGAGACCCTTGAGAAACCCTGCCAGATTGTGCATATGGATGTTTTTTATAGTCTGGGGAAAACGCTATTTCTGACGATAATCGATAAATTTTCCAAATTTGCTCAAGCAATAAAAATTTAAAACAGATCATGGGTAGAGTTTAAAAGGGCACTGATTCAGTATCTGAGTATTGTAGGCAATGTTGAGAAGATTGTAACGGATAACGAATTGGGATTTAAGGCACTACCACACATAATAACAACCACACTTCTAATGCGGACGTAGAACGTCTTCATAATACAATGAACTAACATATTTATCTCCTCAGACATGACCCTGGAAGGCACAGTGATACTGTGGAAGCGAAGGTTTATAAGGTAATTATGATCTATAACAACACAATGCACTCTACTACTGGATGTAGGCCAACTGACTTTTAGAACGGTTTGATAAAGACTGGCGACTATCTTAAGATTAGGGAAAGGATCCTGTGATCAAAGGAGAGGGAAATATTTAATTCAAATCGTAACCGCGAGGACTGTGAGTTTCAAACGGGTACTGTGTATCTGAGAACAGAAAGGAGTGGAAAGAACCATGTTAAATTTCGAAAAATTAATGTGGGTAGGTTGGACGATGACCATGTTATAACGCAACCAGGCCACAAGTACTATAAATCGCACATTAAGAGGAAGAGGAAGTACTACAGCTGAAAACCAAAAATGTATGTATGCATACAATCACATAATAAGTATGTTTGTATAAATGAATGTACATTGTATGTATTTTGGCCTATGAAATTGAAAAAAAAAGAAGAAATAATTCTATTTACGAAATAATTTTTTTTAATTTGATTATTCTATCTGAAGAATATGTATGTCAACGTTGTAAATACAGCTGATCTCCTTTTTTGTATAAATATTCATGTAAAAGAAAAAACCCTTTGTTATAATATCAATTAAACCTACTTATATTATTGTGCCATGTGTATTATTATTATTATTATTATTATATACTGATTACTTCAAATTGAATTTTTTTTTGACATAGGTATGTAATATAAGTAATACTTTTAGGTATGTACATACCGTACAAATGTTTCGATTACACAAAAAAAAACACATACATATGTACATATATTATGTATACAAATATTAATACATAAAATACAATAATTTAATTTGATTGATAATTTATTATTAATTTAAAAGTGCATAAAATTTTCCTCGGAGCGTCAATCTAAGCAAATTAAAGTTTTTACTTTTTTGGTTAATTAAAAAAATAAATTTTTTTAGACGTCTATGCGTCTTTTTTATTTTAATTTATTTTCTTAACTCTAGTGAGTTAATCTTAATACATATGTTAATACTTAACTGAACTGATAATTCTGAAATATGTTGCTTAAATACTAGAAGATACATACTATCTTATCAACTAAATAATTGTAGGCAGTTACCTACATGTTAACATGATAAACCTTCTTTCTTTGTTTTCTTAAACAAGATTGATCATGTTTTATTCTGAGGGTGTTTACAAAAGAACATTTAGATAATGTGTTTATAATTTACAAGTACATTTAGGTAAAGTGTCTTTGTTTCTTATGATTGAACATGGTTTATTATCTTACAATTTAGAGAAAGTGTTTGTGTTATGAATCATTACTTATACCTACATAGTTATCGTTTGTCTGTGAGGGTATTCTACCTGTCGTTCTTAACTCTCCCCTTACTTAAAAATGAATCGTCCCGATTTATATTTATTTAATGTTTATTTCTTGTCTGATTTTTTCTAGTTCTCTATTATATAAAGCCTGAAGATTTTTTTGTGTCTTAATTTGCCTGAGGGTTATATAATACTTTGTTACCTTCAGTATAATATGGTGATAATTATTAGTGTTATATACAAGAAATATTTGATAGGGTGTCTTTCTATTGGGATTAAAAATTTCTTTAATGAATCAATGTTACTGAATGCGAATTCTGAAGAGGATGTCATTATTTTGATAATCTCTAAGTCATCGTTATGTTTGTCGTGTACAGCTTCTATTATGCTTTTATGATTGTTTATGTAAGTTATATTATTAATTATCACTTTGTCCGTATATTTTACTAATATAGTTCCTTTTATGAGTTTGTTGTTTACGGTATTTGTACCGTCCAAAAGAATGAATCCCTCGTCTATTTCTAGTAACGGATAATTATATTCTTGTATTATTATGCATTTAGCTTTCCTATTTTCTATTAATGGTTTAATACAGTCATCATTTATTTTGTTGATTTTACAAATATTTTTGCTCAAGTAATTTTTACAGTTATTTACTCTCGTATAAATATTATTGCAGAGAGCAATTTCTTTGTCGGTGGATACTTTCCCATGTTTAATACTTATTGGTGTAAATTTAAACAATTGGCAGTAGTTATTTATAAGTGGATACTTATAGATATTGATGAAGGTGTCATTAATTCTTGCAATATAAATGTCAGAATATTCCAATATATTTATAATTGGTATGAACGATAATTTCTGTTCTGATACTTCCTTTACATCGTCCAAGCTTAGTGATTCTGCTAGATATTCGTTATTTTTAGCAGCATTTATAGTTCTTACTAATGTTAATAGTTGTTCATGAATTTGTTCGAGCAGGATGTGGCTTTCTGTTATTTGGCCTTGCATGGAATCCAGTAAATTTTCAAATCTGGAGTTAATGAATTTTTGTTTTTCATTATTTTCAATTAAGGCATTTATTTTCGTTTCTATTTGAATTACGTCATCATGGTCTGGTATACCAGTGATAAACTTCAGTGTGGATCCTAAGAAATTTAGTCCTCGTTTCTCAATTCTATGTTGATTAAGTTGATCAATTAATATATCTATTTTTTTTATCCAGATGTGTCCTTCTAAGGTAAAGTAAGAATATTTGTTACGTATTCCTTCATATGTCGTATAGATTTTTGTTAAGTTGGTTACATGGAATAAATACGCGAACTTGTCAAATAGGAATACGTCATCTGTTCTTGTTAGAATAAACTTTTTATTTGTTACGTCTTCGATTTCAGTTATTGCTTCTGGTGTCTGGAATGATATTGCCAGTGCGACTAATATCAGGTATACTTGGTTCATTTTTGTTAATTGTCGTATTTTTTATATTATTTTTATGTATAATTTTTCCTCCTTGGGTTAAAATCGTGTCCCCACGGTCTTCCTTAACAATTTCTTTCTTGTATCTGGGCAAATTCTTGTTTCTGATTCCTGTGATTTTTACCAGGATTTGTGTACCTTCTTCAAATATTCGGTGTTTTGCTTTCCTATTCAGTCTCTCTAATACTTTATTTGATGCTTGTCGTAATTTTCTTATGATTTCTTCCTTGTTAAATTTTATTGTTCCAAAATATACTTCCCTAGGCCTATATCCTGTTACGGAGTGTATTGAATTGTTAAGCTCCTTGATGGCTTTGAATATTTCGTCTTTTGTTGTAGATGAATTCTTTATTTTGAAAATACGCGTTAGCTCACTTATAGAGTTATGAGCTCTTTCTACTTGTCCGTTTGCTGATGAGCGATGAACTGGTGTCTCTATTTTTTTCACATTATGCTTTATACACATCTGTTTGAATGCTGGTGTGATAAAACTTGCTTCGTTATCGGTCATGAGTCGTTTGCATTCAGGAAAGTTATTAGTAATTATTTCTTCCATCTTATTCTCTATATTAGCTTTAGTACTAAGTTCGTGAGCGACTATATATTTGGAAAACTTATCTATGGTTACTAAATAAGTGATTTTATCATTGTAGTAAATATCTGCATGTATGTATTCTCTAGGTTGTGTTGGTATGTCTGAATCGCGAAGTGGTTCTTTAGTTGGATTTCTTTCATAACGTCCAAATAAACAAGCGGAACAATGGTTATTAAATTGCTTGGCATCTTTCTTTATGCTTGGCCAATAATATTTTTCAAGTATTTCTTTTGTTATATTATTAAAGCTCCTATGGGCTCTATTGTGGGTTTCTTTTGTTATATGAAGTTGTTCATTTCTGTCTATTATATCTTTCAGTTTCTTTGGCGTATGTATGAAATGATTACTGACAAATGTTTGTTTTATTATTTCTGCGCATTTGTATAAGTCTTCTGTATTCATATGTATAGCTATGACTCTGTTGGGCTGCAGTATTTTCTTTAATTCGATTATAAGATCGTCGTTATTCATAAAATTGATAGTATGACGTATTTTATTAGAAAAAATAGTTCGTGTTCTTGTTTCAGTAAGGTTTGGTGTTGGTACGAGTTCTAGTTGTATGCCGTATGTATTAAAGGGTTGTGAAACAGTTTTTATTATCTCACTAGCGGAACTTTCGGCGGAATGTGTAGTGTCGATGGATGAAGTATTGATTATTTGTCGAGACAAGGCGTCAGCTACAACATTTTGTGTTCCTGGCTTATATTTGATTTTCGCGCCATAGTCTTCTATGATAGACTTCCAGCGTTTTAGTTTGTGATTAGGATTTTTTTCGGAGATTGCGTAGGTGAGTGACTGGTGGTCAGTAAAAATAGTTAAATCGGCTATGCCATAAATGTAATTTCTTAATTTCTGTAATGACCATATAATTGCCAATAATTCTTTCTCATTAGTACTATAGTTTTGTTCTGTACTACTCAATGTGCGAGATAAAAAATATATTGGGTTCTTATTTTGGCTTAATACTGCTCCAATAGCTATGTTGGATGCATCTGTAGTAAGCTCAAAAGGTTTTTCGTAATCAGGTTGAAATAATTCGACCTGCTCTTTCAGTTTTGATTTTAACGTATCTACAGCATCAATGGCTGCTTGGTCTAAGTAAATTTTTGTGTTATTACTTTTATTCTTGCCTATATGGGCATTTTCTCCTTTTAAATGAACCGTTAATGGTTTCGTAATTTGTGCATAATTTTGTACAAATCTCCTATAATATCCAGTTAATCCTAGAAAGCCTCGTAAATCCTTAAGTGTAGTGGGAATGGGAAATTTCTCAATAGCTTTTATTTTCTCGGGGTCTGTTGTTATTTTATTATGTTTAATAATATGACCTAGATATTCTACTTCAGTCATAAAAAATTTAGATTTTTCGTCCGAAATTTTAAGGGTGGCTTGATTTAAGGCATTGAACACCATGTGTATGTGTTTCATATGTTCTTCTAAAGAAGATGAAAAAATTAAAACATCGTCGATGTAGACGTACACGAATTTCCCTATGAATTCTCTAAGTATGTCATCTACACAACGTTGGAAAATAGATGGAGCGTTTTTTAAACCGAAAGGCATACGTACAAATTCGTATTTACCTCCATTAACGCAAAAAGCTGTTTTTTCTCTATCCTCCTTTTTTATTTTTATCTGGTGAAAACCAGATTCTAAATCTAGCGTGGTGAAGTATTTGGCATTTCCTAAGTTTTGTAATGTAACATTGACATCAGGTATGATGTATCTATCTGTTACAGTGTGTTCATTAAGTTTTCTGAAATCTATGACCATTCGTCGTTTTGGTTTCCCGTTTTTGTCTAATCCTTTCTTGTGTACGGTCAACATTGGTGAATTATAAGGGCTATAGCTTTTTTGTATAATCCCTTGTTCTAGTAGGTTCTTTATTTCTTCATTCACGAATTCAGTATCATTTAAATTGCCTGGATATTGTTTAGTCCAGATTGGTTCTTTAGTTGTTGTTCTAATGCTAGCTTCTATGGCTGTTGTGAATGGTAAAGGTCCTATTTTATTATTTTGTTTCATAAGTTCATTAATCTCTAATTCGTATTTTTTATCTCCTATGGAGTAGTTTATTTTTTGTATTTTTTCGGGGACTATAAACAATTTTTTCCCAATGTCTATGACTGCTTCTAATTGTGTTATGCCCTCAACTCCTAACATTAAGTCGTAGTCGTCATTAGTTTGTAATTCAAAAAATTCTAATTCCTTCTTTAATACACTTATTTTTTGTTTGTAATTTAATATCGATTCACCGTGCATGGTAATCATTCTAAATGGTTTAGTCTTAATTCTATTACCTAAAACTAAATTTTTATTAATATAGTTATGGGTTGCACCGCAATCAATGAAAATTTTATATTCTTTGTTACCCTCATCTTTCAAAAAATATAGTACAACCCGCCTATTAGTTTAAATTCTTATATATATTATTATTAGAAAATGAATTGCTACCTTTTTGTGCTGTAGTGCTGGTATTATCGTCTTCTTGATGATTTGTTTGTATTCGGTTGTTCCTCTGTATTTTATATTGTTGTTGAAAATTACCGCTTTGCTCTCTCATTCTTTTCCAGGGTTGACTATGGAAACCTTGTTGTGGTAGTTGTTTGGTGTTGCCCGAAGATGTATCCATTGGCTCTGGTCTAGATACATTCTGATGTTGCCAATTCGGTCGTTGTAAGTTGAATGGTTTGTACGACGGACGTCTAAAGTTGTTATTTTGCTTGTTGAACTGTAGTTGGTCTTTCTGGTGATGTTTTGGAGGTTGTAATCTGCTTACATTGGATGTCTTTCCTAGTTGAAAGTCCCTATGGGTGTTGTCATGCTCAATTGTCTGTGCTATGGCATAGGCGTGCTCCAGATCTCTAATGGGATTTCCATATAGTGTTGATCGTATGAATTCGTTATGAATTCCATTCTTAAATGTCCTTACTGCGTCTTCCATAGCGTGTGCAGTCATGCATTTTATAGATTCAGGTGGGTCTCCAGACATGGATATTTTTGCTGTGACAACAGTTAGGGCTTTACTTACGTCGTCGTGAAATTCGGATAAGGTTTTTCTCCCTTGAGTTAGTTTAGTTAACTCATCTTTGAGTACATACAGTGGACGTTGGTCACAATATGTGTAGTCCAATCTGTTTATTATGGCCTCAAAATTAAAAATGGTGTTGTGGTTCAATAAAATGTCGGCAGCAGGGCCGGTTATTTTCGATTTAATTATTGAAAGGGCCTCTACGTATCGATTTGAATGACAGTGTTGGCTGATGCTATCCATTAGTCTCGTTGCGTCTTCTCGCCATAGACGGTACTTGTTTTGCGTGCCGTCAAATGTGGATAGGGCTTTAAAGATTTCCAAATTTATTTCGTTTGGATTATTGTAGCTGGCAGTCCTTGGTTCTAATGCTTCGGCTTGGGGATAATTTACTGCCGGATTCGTTGGTATTTGGTCGAGTCTACTTCTTAGTGCCGCGTTTTCTTCCATTACTTTTTCCAGTGTTGCTTGCAAATTAGCCATTTGCTGGATGATTTGACTCAAATCTGTTTGTGCCATCTTTTCCAAATCTCTATTGCTGTCGAATATATTTTGTCTGAATCTTTTCATTAAAAGTATTAAAGATTTTCTTCACTTTGTAACTGCTTTTCACTTAATCCTTTTTATGAGGATTTAAAAATTTTCTTTTTTTGTTTTCACTATGTGACTTAATCCTTTTTTTTTTTGACAAGGAGGTTTGGTCCGCTCTCTTAGAGTAACAAAGTATATGCTACTCCTGGCAGGATCGCCAATTAAAGTTTTTACTTTTTTGGTTAATTAAAAAAATAAATTTTTTTAGACGTCTATGCGTCTTTTTTATTTTAATTTATTTTCTTAACTCTAGTGAGTTAATCTTAATACATATGTTAATACTTAACTGAACTGATAATTCTGAAATATGTTGCTTAAATACTAGAAGATACATACTATCTTATCAACTAAATAATTGTAGGCAGTTACCTACATTTTAACATGATAAACCTTCTTTCTTTGTTTTCTTAAACAAGATTGATCATGTTTTATTCTGAGGGTGTTTACAAAAGAACATTTAGATAATCTGTTTATAATTTACAAGTACATTTAGGTAAAGTGTCTTTGTTTCTTATGATTGAACATGGTTTATTATCTTACAATTTAGAGAAAGTGTTTGTGTTATGAATCATTACTTATACCTATATAGTTATCGTTTGTCTGTGAGGGTATTCTACCTGTCGTTCTTAACTAGCATGGGGGAGTTACATACATACATGTAAGTTTATATGCATGTTCTCCTATGCATGTACTTACTTATAATGTCATACAAAGTATGTATGTACATATTCATATAAAGTAATACGTATATTATCATTAACACACACACATACATACTAATTAATATTTTATTTATATTTTTTTGTTTTTAAAAAAGAACTTGTTGCTTGCGCAACAGGTACTTCCTTTATTTATTGTGAGTTAATAACTGAATTTTACAAAAGTATTTTCTTAGTTCTAAGTTATTTGGTCGCCTGCCCAAACTGCTGACTATACATAATTTGCATGTTGCGAAAATGTTGATTTTATGTTTCCCACAGGTGGAAGTGGCGCGTGTGCAACATCAGCGAAAACAGACTGTTGTGAAATTATTTATTTAAGGGGAAGTGTCAAGTTTCGTCTGGTTGACGTTTATATGTATTTTAAATATGGAATGTGTTAACTATCCCCCTCCTGATTTTCAGACGTCCTCGTTGTATGTTGAATAGTTGATTTAACCCTTCTATTGCTGTGTGGGTCAATTTTATTGACTCGCTATTTCTTCGTCCCAGAACAATTTTTCCGGTAATAATAATATTTATTATTATCGATATGCTAAGGGTGAAATTTATGGCATATTTTATTTTATTTTTTTCTTCTAGGGTATCTATGTGATTGGTGTTATTAGTATTCAATTGATGTAACATTTGGAAGGAGAGAATTTCTTCAACAGTGTTGGATGTAGATAAAGGTTGAAGGATTGCTGGTAGTGGTTCACTTGCCGTTTTCTGCTCATTATAAAACTTTTTCCCTTGGGTTTCAATTGTTGTATTGCTAAAGTGCATTAAGAATGTTCCATTTAATGTAGTTGTTTCGTTATCGATAGTGACTTCTCCATCAAATTTATTCAGGAATAGAATTCCGGGTGTTATTTCTTCAATATTTGGAATATGTTGATTGTTGATTTCAGTTCAGTTTGGTGCGCGGCTTTTCAAAAGATTACTTATACAAGTGTCATTACTTAAATCTACTATGTCATTTCTCAAACATATTTGTAAATAATTATAATTTTTACATTTTTCTTTGATTCCGTACATTTCCTTTTCGCAAATCAATATTTCCTTAAAATTTATTTTATTAGTTCTTTCTTTTTTTCTTACTGCTCTAACTTCAAGTGCTTTACAAATATTATTATTAACCGTTGGTAAACTTATTATGTAAATTATTATTTTTCCGTCAGTTGCAATTTTAATTTCAGAAAATTCGAATGCTTCATCTAAGTTTATGAAAGATATGTTTTCTTTATTAACAATATTTTTGGCTATATCTATTTCTTCGTTAGATAAGATATAGGAATTTATTATATTGGCCTTAGCCCAATGTATTGCATATGCAATATTAACGATCTCTTCTTTAATAACTTCTAATTTAAATTCAGTTTTAAAAATAAATCTATCTCTGTAGATCTATCATTCTCTACTGTTTTTGCAATATTGTTAGTAATATTAGTAATTTCGTTTATTTTTTCTATGGTCAGTTTATTGATCAATACTTGGTTGTTATTATTCTGCAAGGCATTATTTAATTTGTTTAGGACAATTTCATGGTCGTGGTGATCAGGTGTACCTGCTATCCATTTCCATGCGCTGCCTATGAAATCTAAGGATCTTTTATTTTTTTGACTCGTAAGTTATTTAGATGTCTTTTTATTTGTGATATCAGTAAGGATATAAAAGGATAGTGAGGATTTCGTCCGATTGTGGATGCTTGTATAGTTCTCTCAATATTTTCTATTATGTCTGAGTATTTTGCGATGTCTATTTCATGAATTATTTTAAAATATCCTGTTGGCACTCTTGCTGTGCCTTTTTCTATGGTTACCAGTTGAGCGTTTATGTAATCCAGAATCTGAATGTCACCGTAACACAGCGTGGCAGTCAATCTATGTGTAAAAAGAAATTGTATATAGTAATTTAGTTGCGTATTCTACTTTTATGCACTATCTGTCCTTTTTCGGTCAGTACAGTGCTATTCCTGTTTTCTTTAACTACTTCTTTTGTATATGGTTTAGAAAGCCTGGTGCCTAATCTTTTATTCCGCTTGACAAAAATTATTTGTCTTGGTAAATAAGATTTTAGTTCTTGCCTATTTTTATTATGGAATTGAATATCTTTTTGTTGTTTTTTTCCTAACTTTTCAAGATTATCACGTCTGGTTTTTTCTATATCGTCCGGAGTAAAGCTAACATTTCGTCCGAAAAATAGGTCTACCGGTTTCTTTTCAGTTACTGAATGGATGCTATGGTTGTATTCAGAGACTGCTCTTTCCAGCAATTCCTCAAAGTTTCTATGTCCCCCATTTTCATTAATGCAACGCATTATTTCTATTATAGTTGAGTGGAATCTTTCCACTTGGCCGTTAGCTTGTCCTTTATATGGCGGTGTCGTATAAACATCTATCTTCAACTCATCTTCCATCATAAATTTAATAGCAGCTGAATTTAGTGAGGGTTCATTATCTATTATTATAAATTTAGGTACTCCAAAACCGAATATTATCTCCCTAAGTGGTTTCCTAATATCCTCCATTGATCTACTTTTTAGAATTTTTATCTGCGCATATTTCGTAAATTTATCAAGAGCTGTTAGTATTACTTTCCCTTCTGTCAAGAATAAATCTATGTGAATAGTGTGACCGAGGTGTGTTGGTAGCGGTGTTTCCCCTAGTTTTGGTTGATTAGGATGTCTATCATATTTACTTTCTTTACACGTCGTACAGTTTGCTATAAGATTCTTTATTTTACTGAACATACCCGGAAAAAAGTTTTTTTCTAAAATTTGCGATTTATTTTCCCTTGCATTCCTATGAGCGCGTAAATGTGTTTGCAAAATAACGTTTTCTTGATCCTGTTCGTTAGTAATGTCGTTGGCAATTTTTTGTGTATAGCGAGCTTTGTAATTACCGAAATGCTGTGGATAGAAGTTTTGAGTCATACCCATTATCCTTTCCTCTGTATGGATTCCGTTGATTACGGATGGATTAAGGTATCTTTTCAAATGTGCTAAAAGGATTTGTTCATTGCAATATGGTTCTTCAATAATATGCCTATTAATCGTGGGGAACACTATCTTAAACTGATATGATGCAGTTTCAGATTGTTTGAAAAATATTTGGTTTTTAAATACATTGATTGGTATTTCGGCACAGGGTATTAGATCGTATGGTGAGCTTTCGTTGCTATGACCTGTGGATGTAAGTGTATTGATTTGAGCAGGTATTCTTGATAGAGCATCTGCAACTACATTAGAATATCATGGCCTGTATTTCAACTCGTAATTGTACTCCTCTAGAATTGATTTCCATCTTTTCATTTTGGAGTTAGTATTTTTAGAACTCAATGCATACGTCAGTGGTTGATGGTCAGTGAATATTTTGATTTTTTTTGAACCGTATAAATAATTTCTGAGGGAATTTAGTGACCATATGATGGCCAACATTTCCTTTTCATTTACCGCATAATTTTCCTCCGTTTTCCTAAGGGTTCTGGAAATGAATGTTATTGGCTTACTGTCCTGTGACAGTACAGCACCAACAGCGAAGTCAGAAGCGTCGGTTGTAAGCTCAAAATCTTTTTCGAAGTTTGGATGTGAAAGTACTATATTATATCTCTTGATATTAAGATGGACTTTACTTTATTAAAGGATTCTAGTGCCTCCTTATTCAATGTAATTAATTTATTTTTTGATGCGTTTTTTGAAATATTTCCGAATTCACCTCTCAGCATTGTAGTGAGCGGGTTGGTTATTTTTGCGTAGTCTTTGATAAACCTACGATAATAACCTGTCATTCCAAGAAAGGATCGAAGTTCCTTTAAATTCTTAGGAGGAGGCAGTTTTGCTATTACCTCTACTTTTTTTGTATTTGTTTTTATTCCATCTGCGCTGACTACATACCCTAAAAACTCTACTTCTTCTCGCAAAAACGCACATTTATCCATTTGTATTTTCATATTTGCATTTTCTAGAGTCCTGAACACTACCTCTAAATTGTGTAGGTGTTCTTCCTCATTTTTTCTAAATATTATCACACCATCGATGTAGACATAACATCTTTTGCCTATATGCTGACGAAAAATGTCATCCAAGGCTCTCTGAAAAGTTGACGGCGCATTTTTTAGTCCGAACGGGAGACGTAGGAATTCGTACTTCCCATTATTCACGGAAAATGCGGTTTTTTCCACGTCTGACTCACGGAGGGGTATTTGATGAAACCCACTCTTCAGATCGATGACTGTAAATAATTTGTTTTCGCCGAGATTCGAAAGAACTTCATTTATCTCGGGTATAGGGTATCGGCCCGGTATAGTGACCGAATTAAGCTTCCGGTAATCTATTACCATACGATATTTCTTTTTTCCAGAATTGTCAGTTTTTTTATTAACTATCCACACCGGTGAATTATACGGTGATTTGCACTTTCTAATTATCCCATTGGCAAGAAGTTCCTCTACTTGACGTTCGACCTCTCTCTTTAACGCCATTGGGTATTGGTACGGTTTTTAATAAACTGGGTTATCAGTAGTTGTACGGATTTCGCCTTTTACTAAGGTTGTGAATATCAATCTTTCATCGGGATCTGAGAATAAATTCGG
The DNA here is from genome assembly GCA_956483585.1 of Gymnocheta viridis. Classification (NCBI taxonomy): domain Eukaryota; kingdom Metazoa; phylum Arthropoda; class Insecta; order Diptera; family Tachinidae; genus Gymnocheta; species Gymnocheta viridis. Next base: position 71,648,178 of record OY101440.1, read on the forward strand.
GCATTTTCCTACTATGTTTTGTAATTTTATTTGCTATTCTTGTGTTAAATTAGGTATATTCAATTCCACTGCGTTTACTTCTTGGGATATTTTTTGCTTCAAAGGAATCTTTATTCCTAAAAGCATTGCCATAAAGCTTTTATCAGTGTGAATTGTAGCTCTCAATTCTCTTAGAGTGTCGTTGCCTATTATCCCATGAAATGAGGAGAGTGTAGGCAAAATGTAGAATTAAATTTTTTTGATTTGTGGTCCGAAAATGTCAATATATGTGCAGCGCCGGCGCTACCGATTTTTGCACCTGGTGCAGTTCTCAAAAATGCCGCCCTAAAAACAAAAACATTCATTTGCCGTAAATAATCCGTTTCCACATCACCCAAGAGGTAGGATATGCAATGCATTTTTTTTAACGAGGTATCCCACGTAGGCATATTCCTCAAAAATATAAAAAATAAATAAATATTGCTATCGTACTAATCCAGCGTACGAATTTCAATAACAAAAAATTAATAAAATATTTGAATAAATAAAAAGCACAAAAATTCAAGCGTGCAATTTTAAATTTTAAAAAATATATTAAGTAATTAATTAAATTTAATTTTCCGAGCTTTGATTTTAGCAAAGTCGTCTATCAAGTCACTATAATCTAAGTTGCTCAGAAATTCACTTTCTATAGATATTCTAGCTAAATCTACTAGTCTTTCTTGTCCTATTGTACTACGTAAATAATTCTTAATAATTTTTAATTTAGAAAAGCTACGTTCCCCGGAAGCTACAGTTACTGGTATTGTCAATAAAATTCTAATAGCTACAACTAGATTTGGTAATATCGGGTCTAATTTCTTTTCAAATATAAAATTTAATGATTCTATAGGGCTTAATGTTCCTGAAACTATACTTTGGAATATTTTAATTTCATCCAATAAATATAATCCTACTATATCAGAATTTGAATGGAAAGTTAAATGCTTTTCAAGGGAAAGACAATTATTTAAAAGATCAGAAGCATTTAATGAAACCACAGAAATATTATGCAAAAATTTGAAAATATTATTGTGTTCCGAAATTTGGTCAAACAGATTGAATTGCCTGATCGAGGATTTGAAAATAAAATTCAACTTTAAACTTTTGTTCAGGATTTGATATGATTTCGTCTCTACCTTCGTACGAAAAAAGTTGAGGTTTTCGACTAGGGCGTCTTGGAGCATCAGGGAAATTTGGTGAAACATCTAATTTTAAAGCTATTTCTTTAGCTTGAAAGATAAACCCCTGAAATTTTTTGTCATTTCTTAAGTCCGTCAAAAACTGTTTTGTGCCCTCTAACATATTTACTGCCGTCGTTAAACAAATAGCAGGACTTTGTAAATATTTGCTAAATATATTAATTCTATCTAGAATATTATACCAAATAATTAATGAACAAATGAATTCAAATTGAATAATTTTGGGAGATAAACTATTCGCGTTATTTCTTGTTATGCCGTCCTTATCCTTGTCATTTCCTATTTCAACTAAAGCGTCATAAATATTACCTAAACTACACATTAAGGGTTTTAAAGCTTCTATACGGCTTTCCCATTTTGTCGTACAGAGTGGCTTCAGAGTTAATGTTTACACATTCTTTTTCAAAATATCCCATCTTGAAACAGAACTAGAAAAAAATACATATAAACATTGGACAGTATCAAAAAAATTTACAGCTTGAAGTGAACATTGAACTGAATCCAGAAGGACCAGGTTAGCTGAATGTGATGCACATGGCACGAAAAATGCTCGGGGTTCTAAATGTTTAATCTGAGCTTGCATTCCAATGTTTTTTCCCTTCATATTTGAGCCATTATCATAGCCTTGTCCTCTGCAATCACTAATTGAAAATCCTAGAGAAGTTAGTCGGTCTAAAACTAAATTCGTTAAGCCCTTACCCGTAGTATCTGTTGCTTTTAAAAAACCCATAAAAAGCTCCTTAATTTCATGTTTGTTTTGATTTCTATGAAGAACTCTAACAATAAGTGATAATTGTTCATTGCGGCTCTGATCTGGAGTACAATCAACAATTATCGAAAAATATTTTGCTCCTTTTATCATATCAGAGATTTTATTTTGAATAACTTTAGAAACGATTGAAATTAGCTCATTCTGAATGCTTTTATGCAAATATTTGTTTTGCGTCTCATTATTGGTAATGCGTCGTAGGTGCTCTGAAAGAACACTGTCAAATTCAGCAATGGCTTCTACTAATTTGAGAAAATTACCATTATTTTTCTCATATAACCTGTCTGACCCACCCCTGAATGCCAAAGATTGCACTAAAAGGAATTTTACAAGAATAATAAGCCGTTTCAACACATCTCTCCAATGTTGGACTTCTTTAGACATTGGCCGTATTCAGTGTTTGGTGCAAATGCTCTTGCGAAAGTGCAAATGCAAAATATCGTAGCTTTTTAGTGAAATTTAACGGCAACTCTGTGTATTTTGTTGTTGGATTTTACAAAAAAGCTACGATATTTTGCATTTGCCTTTTCGCAAGAGCATTTGCACCAAACACTGAATACCGCCATTGTATTTTGAAGAATGCAATCAATTGTGGAATTTTTGGAAAGTCTTAATTCAAATTCCTTCCACTTTTTAAAACTGTCTACGTGAACGGCCCCCTTTTCATGTTCCATAAGAACCCTACCTACATGATTCCAATTTCTAAATCCTATACTACTAATTGGGATTTGAGAACTTTGCATAAATAACAGCAAAAACAAAAAATGGAATCATTTGAAACTGAATATACTAACCACGATCTTACAATTGTTTCACCATTTGACAAAAGCCTTGTAAAATTATTGTTATTAAATTTCCTACCTGACGTAACCGGATAACAAATTTCTTTGTTTTGTTTGGGGCCTTTTTCTACAAGGAGGGTTAAAAGTCTATCATTTAAAGCTGGCCAGACAGCCGGATCATCTAAATCTATATCTAAACTAATTGGCAGAGTTTCTGAAATCGTTTCAGAAAATGAGACCCCAGCCTGCGCAGATACACCTAACACAGGTGTGTTTTCATCACAACCTAGATTATTTTGTGGTGGTGTATTATCAATAACATTGATACTTTCAATATTATTGGAAATATTGATTTGATTGGTTATGGCTTGTTGTTGTTGGTTTACGTTTCCATCCAAAAAAAATTTATGCAGAGCATTTTGTTGTTTTTTAGAAGATAACAACATTTGCTTTTTTTTTGTCTGAAAGCGTGACCAGACAATTTGCGCTTTGGCGACATTATATTTAGGTATAAATAATAAATATATTTATAGTTAAATCAAAAACTATTTATTTTACAAGTTTTTAACTACCAAAAAAAACACACCAATAAATTACACCCGCCCCACTGAGAGTTCTTGATAGACTAAAATTTTTGTCGAAAATTTAGACAAATATGTTTTCATTTCATTTCTTATATGAAAAAAAAGCTCACAAGCATATCTGTTACTATTGGTATAAATGAGAGAATGAGTGTAACTGATATGCAGTGGTGCCAGACAAAAATTTCAAAAAAAACGTAAAAATTTGAAAATAAAATCGTCAAAATCGTCAAGAATTTCAAAAAAATCGTCACAACTAAATACATTAAAAAACCCAACTTCCAGTTAAAATAATACAATATTTGTTGATTAAAATCAATTCTCTATACCAAAGAACATTTCAACGACTTTATTAAAATACTAAAACATTTAAAACATAAAATAATAGGTCAAAATAAGTAACTAGTCATTTATTTACATTTCGGTCAATATAGTTTTTAAACTAGACCTACATAGCGTTATGATTCTTTGCATTTTTAGCAAATATCAGGGCATGGAAAAATACTAACAAGTGAAGTATCTTTACACGGACCTTCAGATCGTAATGAAACTTTTATAACATAGGGCAAAAATAAAAAACTTTTGTTAAGAAACTTAGTTGCAAAATCTAATATTTAGGGGTTAAAAACGTTTGGGGGGTTTTAAGTTTGTTTAAAACTTTTTTGTTTAAGAACTTGAATAGATCTTTAAAATACCTTTCGTTTGGTATCCATTTTGTGTATATTTTCTTGAAAACCGACATAAAAATGGCTAAAAAAAAAAATTTTGTCACTTTTGACCCCACGTTTTAACCCCTAAACATGAGATTACGCAACTAAAAAAAATTTGTTCCAAAGTTATATGTTCTCTACAACACATACTTCCATTGTAATGAATGTGATAAAAAATTTCCGAATTGTTAAAAAAGTTCAAGCACCAAACGCGGTAAATTTTTTTTATATTAAAAGTAGTAATATTTATCCAAAATTAAAATAGTTTTATTTTGTCATTTTCATAAATAATCTTCAACACAAAATTTCGATATATTTGCATTATTTAGGGACTGTATTTTTTTAAAATATCCTTTCCAATGAATTTTTTACTTTGGCTTTGTTAAAGTTTATTTGGTTAAATTTTCGTTCATGATTTGTTGTTGTAGGGACCAAAATACATTTTTGTGGATCTCGCAAACTAATGCATAAAAAAAGTAAATATGGATATAAATTATTTCTCTTACCAAGACATAACTATAATCTAAAAATTACATTATTCTTGCTAACACTTAAGAAGTTGTCGTGATTTTCTTTTGTTCAAAATTGGGCGAAAAGCACCTTAACTTCAAAACATCTTATTTAGACTTAAACGCTTTGATACTAATGCCAAGAATATGCTTTGTGTCAAATTTCACAAAATCCGTATATTTGTTTTCAAGATAAGATGCTGTTTTTTGAAGTTATCGTGATGGAAACCTACTTTTTTGCACCCAAACTGTACAAAGCATACAAAAAGTTTCTTTCCATATAATTTAGTAAATTTAGAAATAGCTTAATTTTTAATTATAAAACACTAATTTGACGCATTTATGGTGGATTTCGTAAAGACCTTCTGTAGGCGGTCTTAGGACTTAAAGGAAAAAAATGCGAAACATTTATTTTCTCCATTTTAATCTTTGATGTTTGTTTTTTATTTTTTTAAAAAATCACTTGTTTCACCGCGAAACCTCTAATGTTGTGCTTTCTTTTAGATATAATAATATCGATAAATTGTGCATTCATTTTTAGTAGTGTGGAAAATTTATAATTTCGATACCACAAAGTATATTTGCAAAACATCAAAAGAAAGTGTTTCCAATGTTATTAAAATTTATTGTGTTGCATATTAAAATAAATAAAAAACATTAAAAAGGTAGAATGATTAAAAGGTACTAAATTGGTCACGGGGGTACTACGGTACTTTTGAGAATGGAAAAGTACTGAAAATAGTAGCAAAGTACTGAATTTTCCATGCCTGTCATAAATAGAGTAACAGCTCTTTTTTATATTTTTCCTTTAACATAAAAGAGAAACTTATGTTATTTTATTTTGGTGAGAAATTTGTATGAAGAAAGAGAAATTTATATTTTTATATCATCGATATTGAAAAATTCTTTATGAACAGTAAAACTTTGCTGTGCTTGAGGGGTTTTTTTTTCATATAAGAAACGGAAGGGTTGTTATCGATATTTTTCTTTTCTATATTACCTTTGAACAGTGTTCAAATTCTGTGCAATGACAAAAAATTTTATATTTTTCCTTTTTAACATATTTTTTTACACAGTGAAAAAATATTTTTGCAGAATTTCGGTATTAAATTTAAAAAAAAAATTTTAAATTTATTTTTATTAATTAGATTTTGATGATGCGTGATGCGTTATTTCTATGTTGCCCGCAACGGAGCTTACCTTAAACGATTTTTCATTTTGAATTGGATATCTAATGCGAGTGGATTGTACGTAGTTTTTATTCGATCCTGTGTCAATAAGAAAGTTTAGTTTGTCTCCGCGCCCAGTAACATATTCAAAACATGGAAGCGAAGACGTTGTTATTCTAAAAAATTTACATTATCAGAAGCAACTTCGTCTTCAGAAAAGATATTGTTTGGATCTACGTTAGTTTGCTTAGCAATTCCGGTTTCTTCGTCAAGACATTCGTAACTTGTTTCGTATGGATAATATGTTTCATCTGTATAATTTGTTTCTAGATGGAAATTACGTTTTATTTTGTTAGGAGGATGAGAATTTTGGCTATTAATGGACGTTTATAATTTGCTATTGGTTCAGTTCGATGGTTATTGTGTCTGAACTGGGTTGAACTGTCTATTTCCATTGGAACTCGTTGTGGAGAAAAATGAGTTTGGTTATTGACTGTATTGAAATTTGGTCGAAAAGGTCGATAACTACGAAATCCATTGTAATTAGGTTGATTGAATCTGTTGTGATTAGGCTGGTTAGTACTGAATCTATTGTAATTAGGTTGTGTCATTCGATTTGGAAAAACGTTAGGTCTGTTGTAGGACTGATTAAATTGTTGATTAGCACCATGGAATCGCTGGGGTGCAGGTGGCATATAAGTCAATTCAGGATAGAATTGCTGACCTCTAAAGTTTGTTCCTTGCCGTGAAGGCTTGTGGGGGGTTGTACCCATATTATGCCTATTCATACCTTGTGCGTAATTAAGACGAAATGTCATATTTTCTAGTTTTTGACATAAGTGTAATGCCTGAGGGAGTATAGCTGGTTCACGAATGCTCAGCAAATGTGGCAAGTCACCATTAAGACCGCGGATGAAAGTGTCTAACGCTTTTTCGCTATAAGAGTTGGTCATAGCACGGATTGATTCTTCGCTAATGTCGAGGCATGCGACCTTGTCTAAAATAAGTGATAAATGCTGGTATACCATTTGGTAGAAAGTGGCTATGTCGCGATGACTTTGAGTTAATGTTGTCATTTGGTACTCGAGACTACCTATATCTCGCTTGTCTGATTAATGGAGCATAAGACATTTCTTTATTTGTCCCCAATCTAAAGGTGTTCGATAGGATTCGAGTGCTGTGTCAGCATCGCCGACAATTTTTTGTCTTATAGTATGAAGTATTGCGTAATACTTTGTGTACCCCTAAAATTTGCGTATGCATCTCATATTCTGTCAACTGTTTTTCGCCATGAATTGAACTCCCCGGAACGTCCAGAAAATTCTCTGAAACATTTAACCATGTCCGGTATGCGGTCTAGTTCGTTTGTGTTTGTAGCGTCCACTGTCACCTCATTGTCATGATTATCCTGTTCAGATCTACTACCCATTTGACTTAAGACACGTTGAACTATATCATCAATAAATTGTGTATTCATGGGAGCGGATTGTTGGGTGGTTGGAGGTGGTATTGATCGGGAAGTGGTTGGTTGTGTAGTTTGGTTTTGTTCTAGCCTCATTTGGCCTAACTGGGTGATAATTTCGTCTTCCATTTTTTTTAAATAAATTCCTAAGTTAATCTAATTTCAGTTATATTTTCCTGTCACTTATTATTTCTTATTTTGTATTATTCTTGCCGTTGGAGGGTCTCGTAAGAATCGCAACAGCTTATTATTAATTTATAGTTTGTTAGATTTGATAGAATGACCTTTAAATATTGCAAATATTATAAGCATTCAATCAATTTATTTAATTTTCTATTAATTATTCTTCCTTTGTCACAAAAATTTTAATTTCTCTTTTATTAATTTATTTAACCTTATATTAACCTTCACTTTAAATTAGCATTTCTTTTCCTGTGTTCAATATAATTATTTATTTTATTCAATTTATTGCAACTTTATTTTTTTTTATAATATTTCACTTTTTACAATATTTTTGCAAAATTATATATTTTTATTCCAACCTTATTTCTTTTTATTCTTTTTTTTCTAATATTTCAAATTTTTAAATTTACTTCTTCAATTTATTTAATTTATTTCAACTTTACTTTTTAATTCCTTTTTCTAGTATTTGAACTTCTTAACCTTACTTTTGCATAACGATTTTTATTTTACGTTAAATTCTTTCTTTCACTTTTCTTTTTAAAAAATTAACACTTAAAAATATTTAAATTGTTACTTACAATAGTAATAAACTTAAAATAATCATTTCCAACGCTGGGCTCTGGGTTGGTGAACGTTACAGGTGTGTCCTTTCCCTATTGTACTTGGGTCCTTCTTCGTCGCTGTTGGCCAGTGCTCCTTGTACTCAGTCCGCAAAAAATTTTTTTCCACTTCCTTACTTTTTATTTTCAGGATATTTTCAGTTCCTTACTTTTTATTTTCAGGTAAAAGATTTTTTTTCACTTCCTTACTTTTTATTTTCAGGATAAATTTTTTTCACGTCCTTACTTTTTGATTTTCAGGTAAATAACTTTTTTCACGTCCTTACTTTTTGATTTTCAGGTAAATTTATTTGCTTTCACATTGTACGCGTTGGTCCCTGCTCGGGCGCCATTTAATATTTTATTTATATTTTTTTGTTTTTAAAAAAGAACCTGTTGCTTGCGCAACAGGTACTTCCTTTATTTATTGTGAGTTAATAACTGAATTTTACAAAAGTATTTTCTTAGTTCTAAGTTATTTGGTCGCCTGCCCAAACTGCTGACTATACATAATTTGCATGTTGCGAAAATGTTGATTTTATGTTTCCCACAGGTAGAAGTGGCGCGTGTGCCGTCTGGTTGACGTTTATATGTATGTATTTTAAATATGGAATGTGTTAACTTACATAATAAACGCTGAAACGCATGCACGATCATGTCTATATATTTGTTACCAAGTGCGATCACGATTCTGCATGCCCAGTTTTGTTTTACTAAAAAACCTGTTTATTGTAAATACATATGTATGTACATACATATAATGTGAAAGAATAATTTCTATCAGACATGTTCAGTCATGTCTGTTTTTTTACATATGCTAGTGCATATGTAAAACAAGCTGCATGACTCTGCATGTCCATTTTTTGTTTGTTAAAAGAAAAACGTGTTTATTGTACACATGATATCAAAGAATCTGATATGCGCAATCAAGTCTGTTTTTTTATACGCTAATGCGTATTAAAAACAATCTGCATGATTCTGTATACCCGATTTCATTTATCAATAAGAACCTGTTCTGTGTTGCTCTGTTTTATTTTGTTACCAAGGGAGATCATGATTCTGCATTCCAATACTTGTTACGAGGAGCAAGGAAAGACATGCAAAATCATGATCAATACTTATCAGTACTGCGATTCACTATGCTTTTTAAACCACAATAATTTCGTTTAAAAATATTAACCACAAAAATAATCGTTTTGCTGTTCACTAACACTTTAAACGCTATATGTTTGCGTTTAAAGACATCGGCTTCAGTCAGCTGTTATTTCTAACTAAACAAATTGTTAGTAGTTTTATTTAATCCAAAGTGATTATTATTTTTGGCTAAAGTTCGTAACATTTTTAGTCAGAAAGAATCGGACATGAGACAATATTCCAAAGCAACAAGGGAAAATTTCAACACCAATTGTTGTTACTATGCTGTTTGGTGCTGTGTTCTCTACTCTGCTTCTATGGTACAAAATTGTTCGAAAAATAATTACATTAAATAAACAAATTGTTGTTTATTAACACTAGCATTTTTTGTTTTGTTTAATTCGTTTAGAAAAGTGTTTATTTATTGTTTTGCCTACATACATATAAAATTGTGAAATATGATGGCTTTGGAGTATTTGGCGTATAATTTATTGGAGAATGAGGCAGTTGATAGTGCGCCTTCAGTCAACGGGCGTGATCTTCGTGTTGTAGATAATCATTTTGAGTTGGGAGCAACAGAATTTAAAAAACTCTAAAGCTTAAGTTCTGAATTGGCTCAAGAAATTGTTTTCCAACTTGATGGTGCTCTAAAAGGTTTTAGGATCACTGGAATATCGAGTTTTTGTTTACTTTTTTTTATTCTTTTCTTCTACTTTGACGTTTCACCACACAGAGTTGCCACATAATATCAATTTGAATACAGTAAAATATAACACTATTTACCAGGGTTTAAAATAAGTTTGTGAATAACATTGTGGCTAGTGCAAACATCAAAATAAGTGGTTAAAGCTAACACCCGCAGCTTTGATCATTACAATACTTATTTTTAATATATAAAAAGCTCACATTAAATCAGAGAATCATTATTAATTTGGAAGTCAACACAGCAGGAAGTATTAATAGAAACTTTTTATTACATACATATGTACTCGAATATTGTAAACTTTCTAATGGTACAGATAAAATCCTACACAAAAAACTTAATTTGTGTTTACGTTGTTTAAAATAAACCCCTACGACAAAACTGCTAAGCTCGAACCCACGTTCTTAGACATTATTTGCTTTGTAGTCAACGCGCTAACTACTTCAGCCAACAGCACCCTCAACACTGGTTAGCGGAAAAAATTGGTTTGAGTGTGACCACAGGGAAAAAATATTTTCTCATGTTTGCACTTAACGTTGTTTGGGAGCTGTTTGACAAATAAACAGTGACAAAAAAATGTGGGTAGTGTGACCAGAAAAAAATTGTGTACCGAGTTAGAAACATTTTGGTTAAACATAATATTTGAATGAAATGTTTCCCCAATGTGACCGTACCGTTAGTGTATTAAGTAATGGTATTAGAGGAAATAAAAAATTATTTATATGTATATGTACGTATGGGTCAATTTCAATCAAAACGTTCACGAAGACAATTTTTTGGATTTTTTTTAAGTGTTTATTTAAAGAAAATTCATGTACTTAAAACTATAAATAAACAAATGGTATTTATAATATATTATTATACATAGTCCCATAATCGGGCTCTCAAGTGCACTAATTATCTATAATAATTTAAATAATTTTTTTTTTAGAAATAATTATAAGATTTCTTTTACATATATACGTAAAATCAATAATATTGCATATACCAAAAAAATTTCAAAAAAGTTTTTATGATAAAAAGTTCTGTCAAGGTTTAAAAGTTGGAAGGGAAAATTTTAGTTTAACCACCAAAATTTTCTTTTATTTATATTTGGAAAAATGTTCTTATCGCCTGAGTAAATACTTGTATCAAACCTAGTATTATCAAGAGTGATTTGATTGCAATAAATAACTTTTTTATTGGCTCTTCTATATATATGGTAAAATATAGGTATGCCTAATTCATTTTGGATAAATCCTTTACTGTTCAGGTATACGAATGCCTCAGGTGGTACATATCCACTTTGTAGGGTTATATATATTCTTCATCGCTGTAATATGGTGCCATAATTAAGTTATTTTCATAGCATTCAGAGCTTTTTGCAATATGATTTCTAATTATGTGAATAATGAAATTATCTATTCTACCTATTTTTGCAAAATTATATAATTTTTGATTTGATATGTATTTTACATAATCACCATTTGGAGATCTGTACAACGATGTGCACGCTCTTAGACACTTTCATTCAAAAACTCGAATTTTCTCCATATATGATGGAGATGTGTTAAACCATATTTGGCAACCGTATGTTATAATAGGTCTAATTAGTGATTTATATAGAATGACTTTAACTCTAGAATTGATGTATTGTGAGTAAAACAGTTTTTTTTACATCAAAAAAGCATTTCTTGCTTTAATTATTTGTGCATTTATATGGGAATTGAAATATAAAAACTTGTCTAGATTTATTCCCAAGTATTTTACAATTTGTTTGTTAGGAATACGTATATTGGTATTTGATTTTATCCCAAAATCTTTCCATTTTGTTCTTATGTTGTGGTTACATTTTCCTACTGGCGGACGAAAGAAAATGGTTTCACATTTGTCAAAGTTTATTTTCATTTTCCAATCTATAGCGTATTTTTCAACTATTTTAAAGTATGTTTGTAATTCATTATTAATTTTTTCAATTTTATTATCGGCGTGATATATTATAATCGCCTGTGTTCTATATTCCACTACAAAATGAAAGTGAAAAACTTTTTAATTCCACATATACAATTTTACTGTGTTCTAGAAAAGTAATAAAAGTTCATTTTCATGGCGATTTCATTTTTATTTTGTTTTGAACAACTATTTAAAGGAACGTGAGAAAAAACAAAAATTGTCATGCTTAAGTGAATGGTTTACATTTCAATGAGAATTAGTGATACAAACTGGCCAAGCATTTGACTACCCGATACTATTAAAATGTGCATGCAATATTTAAAAATGCATTTGAAATTGCATTTTTTAAAAGAAAAATGAAAATAAAAATTCTGTTTATAATTGTTCATAAAAATATTTGTTTATAATTTCTTAAATTATGCAGAAATACATACCAAAAGTATTGAGCGATAATTTTTGTGAATCGAGTACTCGCCACAAGAACTACTTTTACGTACTCATAGTCGATAAACATAATATTTTTATGTCACTAATGAGTAAAGAAGAGTTTGTTTCAACCAAATAATAATTAATAAATATTTTATAAAATAATTAAAAATGAGTGGTGTATTCATAATTTCGGTGTTTATGGAAAAGGCAAAAATGAAAGCAGAACGAATAAACAGAAGAAAACTTCGGGACTGTTCAAACCCTTTGGAATTGCCCGAACAATCGTAAGTAAACATTTTGCCATAAATGTTTGTAATATTGTGTCTGATTTATAACTAATTAAATATTTTAGATTTATAGCATATTTCAGACTAAATAAGGACACCTTCAGAATGGTATTAGAAGAAATATCTCCCTTTGCCAACAACACCAGTATTCCAACAATTTTGCAGTTGGCCACAGCACTTCGCTACTTCGGCCAAGGTAGTGCTCAACAAATGATTGGAAAGGACTCAAACTTGGCTTTAGGAAGAAGTACGGTATCCAAAGTTATAACACGTATGTGTAATGTTTTGGAATCCACACTATGCCCAAAATGGATAAAATTTGACAGAAGCAGTGAAGAACTTCTACAATCAAAAAGGCACTTTTACGACAAATTCCGATTGCCTGGTATCATTGGTTGTATAGATGGCACTCATGTCAAAATTAAAGCACCAGCCAAGGATAGCCATCTGTTTTAGAACAGAAAGGGGTATTTTAGTTTGAACGCAATGATAGTAAGTATGAAAAACTTTAAAATACATATGTATATAAAAAACAATGACGTATTATATTTTTAGATATGCGATCATTTAATGAACGTAATTGCCGTAAACGCATGCCGTCCCGGAGCGTGTCATGACTCATTTATATGGAAGCTCAGTGATGAAAGACAACATCTGATGACAATTTACAACAATGGCGCTAGAAGATCATGGCTCTTGGGTGATGGGGGTTATTCTTTGGAACCATTTTTACTCACACCTTATCGATGTCCACAAATAAATACTCCAGAGCACTTGTTCAACAAAAAACATGCTTCAGCTAGGAACATTGTGGAGCGCGTTATTGGAGTTTTAAAGAGCAGATTCAGATGTCTGCTAGATACAATATCGTATGAGCCACGGAAAGCAGTACAAATTATTAATGTTTGCTGCGCACTCCACAATATTTGCAAATCATACCATGTAAGTGATCCAGACTGCAATGATTTTGTTGTAGAAGAGATCACCGAAGAAACTACATCGGGCGATAGCGAAGCAAATGATTTAAGATTGCTGAATGACGCTGTTAGCATACGAAATGAAATTACTAGAAATATTATTTAAAAATTGTATTTTTTATTTCCATTAAATAAAGTTCAATTTATAAAAAAATAAAGTATTTACATAACAATTAAAGGTATCACAACTCGTGAGTTCATAAGGCATATATAAGGTACATCAGTTCATAAAGTATAAAAAAAGCATTAAAATTAAAAATATCGCAATTCATGGGGGGGAAAAATACTAATTTGTCAAATAACTTACTGCTTTTTAAAGAAACTGTTTTTTTCTAATTTTAGTTGCAGCTCCATCATTTTATCTCCATCATTTTTTCATTATGATAAATTTGTTCATCCTCATTTTTTTCTTTTATAACCTCTGTTAAAGTTTCTAACGCCTTCCTCATTTTATAAATATTTTTGGAAATTTCTTTTTGCTCTTTTAACATATTTTTGGATGTGTTACTGACGTCTTGCAAAATTGTACAAATTTTTTCGTTTGTTGTAATTTGGTTCTTCACAAAATCATGTAAATTGGTTTGTGTTGATTCTACTCTTCTCACTTTTTTTTTATGTATAAATTTATGTATACAATTTTATTTATTTACTTACATTGTATTATTTTCGTAACAAATATATAAAATAAAGCTGGGAAAAATTATTTTTATTATTTTTTCACGCAGCTGTTTGCTTTCGATTTCAAATTACTTTTTTTGTAGTGAAAATGATTTGTAGAACACATCAATTCCACTTGAAACAAGCTGAAAATGAAATTTTACTTTTCATTCCGCTTTAACGAATTTAAGAACACAAACGGAGTGGCATTTTCACTTTCATTTCATTTTACGAATGTAGACCACAGGCGAATATCATCCGCAAAAGCAATGATATTATCAATTTTCGTTAACAATTCAAATATAAAAATATTAAATAGAATTGGGGAATTCACTGTTCCCTGTTGAAGACCATTCACTACAATAAATTTTTTTGTACTATTTTGTTTCCTATTGCAGACTAGAAAAGACTTGTTGTTTAACATGTTGTGTATTAATATAATTAAATATATAGGTACTTTATATTTCAATAATTTGTAAATTAATGCAGGTATCCATATGCTATCGAACGCCTTTTCGAAATCTATCAGACAGGCACCTGTACACAAGGATCTATTGAGGTTCCAGTGAATATTTGAGACGAGGAGATGTGTTGCATGTATGGTTTAGTGTTTGTATTTGAAACCGAATTGTCTGTCATTATTTAATTGACTTTTTTCGCAGAACGACACAAAGAAAATACGTGAAACATTCTTTAATGTTCAAATATTTTTTTATTTAATTACTTAAATCAGTTTTTAAGAGTTTTTTTTGTTGAAATGTACTAAAACTCAAAATAATAGAAATAACCCCTAGTTATTTAAATTCATGTTTTTGCATTTCCGAAATTTTATATGACGTTGAAGACATTTTCTCACGTACTTACTAGTATATACATACGTAAAAATGTAAAAGAACAGTTTAATGTTTCTTTTAAATCTTTAAATTTTTTATTTTCTAATATAAGCAGTTTTCTAGCCTAATGCCCTTCAGTTCAATACCTTGACTATATTAGTAAATTTAATAAATGTGGTGTTCATGACAATGCGTTGGAGACAGTTTTAAAAAAAATTTAATCCGAGTTCAAACCGTTTTGGAAATAAAAATAGAACAAAATTTGAAATACGCGATTGCAATACGTTGTTTCAACAGGGTGCTCCAAATTTTAAAATTCTTAATGATTTGGTGTTCTTCTATGATTTTTACATACATACATACATCTATTCGGATCGCAGGTTTCAAATATATATATTTATTACCCTTTTTTCAAATTGGAACCACTGTGCGACATCGCAAGAAATAAATGGATGAACATTTGCGTTCGCAATTTCACTAATGTGCAAATAAATTATATGATCAGCGTTAAAGCTTATATACACATTTAAAAAACAAAAACCCGGATTAATTCTCATAAAATGCACCTATAACTCATTACATTATATAAACATAAAATTATTTTAGCAACAACCCACTAAAAACAAAAAAAAAAAACACAAATTTGCTTGAATAATACCAGAGTCAGCACAATAATATAGTATAAAAAAATAGTGAACGTAGTGCTTGAACAATCGGTGGAACTTAAATACCGCTTTTCTCTTATTGCCTTTGAATAATATGAGAAAACTGCACAGATCATTCACTACTTGATTTGCAGTGAAGATATATGTCTCCAATATTAAATGATATGAATAAACTCATCTTGAATATTCAAATTGATGCTGGTACAATTTATGCTACGAGTACATTTAAGTCTTCAGCCAGTACAGTCTTCAGTTATTGTGCGTTTAAAGCTTGGACTCTGTTTAAAATTTCACGCGAAATGTTGCCATTATCCATATAAAAAAACTTTACATGAAATATTAATGAAAAAATGTTGCAAAAGTTGTATCTGTTCAACTCATGAAAAATTTATGAAATGTATCTGTAAGCATTTTCTTGCCATGTATGAAATAATGTGACTGGCATTTATTTTGCGCAAAATATTGACAGCTGATACAATTTTTTCTGTAGCTTTTTTACTTTTAATTTTCTGTGCCAAAAATTTCTTTAATATTATTTTTTTCTTTTACACACTGTAGAAGGAACTTTCTCAGTGTTTATAATTTTAATAATGGCACATGCAAGCAAAATTAAACATTTGTTTTTGTTTAGAAAAGTCGATCAATGTTGCATACTTGTAACCAATAAAAACGAAAATTTTTTCCGAAAAAATAATGTGGGCATCACTTGTTATGTGTCAAATTTTTCACGCGAAATAATCAATGTTGCTGAAAATTTTTCACAACTTCGAACAGAGTACCAAGCTTATTACAAAACTTTTATTTTGATTTTTATCGCGGCATGAAATAAGTCCCCAAGAAATAAGTCCCCAAAAACAAAATGAAATAAGTCCCCAATTATTTGGGACTTATTTCATATGAAATAAGTCCTCAATTTCGAAAATGAAACAAATCCCTAACGAAATCAAATAATGCCCCAAATAGAAATTAAATAAGACCAAAAATTTTGGGGACTTATTTCATATGAAATAACACCACAATTTTCAAAATGAAATAAGCCCCCAAAATAAATTTAAAATAGTGAATTGAATTGATTTTTATTTACACTAAGCGCAAAACTTAAATAAAAACTTGCATTGATTCATCAACACCTTTGGGACAACAAGGACAATTATATTTTTGCGACCCATTCGCAATTGCGTTCGCCATTAACTTCACATCACATTCACTACATATTTTGAGATGCTTACACGGAAGAAGGACAATATTTGCCACTTTGTCCTTGCAAACCACAAACACATTTTCAGTATCTGGAACTGGAAACTGTAAAATTTCATCAGCTGATTCGCCATCAGAAGAGTCTTCTTTAAAAATGTTTTCTTTAGGCACTATATTCACAAACATTTCATTTCCTTCGTAAACCATTCTCGAAAGAAACTCGGATACCATTAACTTTCCTTCTCTTAATAACAGTGTTAATTCCTCAATTTTATTACCCATGTCTAACTTGCTCCTTCTTCTTCTTTTTTGGGTTAAGACTCCTCCACTTTCGCACAGCATAGCAAAATGCCTACTTTTAAAAAATTCTTCGTTGCGAATCAATCGTACGAACTTAAAAAAATGTGAATTTTTTTCCGCAAACCGTCCTAAAACTCCATTGTAGGCCTCAACAGCAGACGTTGTTCTCAACTTTTGATTATGAACGCTGAAGTTATTACTTCCAATCTAATAATAATATTTTTAAATTATATTCATTACACTGTGGGACTGGGGAATTTGATACCATTTTTCTGGTAGGTACTGTCGAGTACAACCGAAGTCTGTTCTTTCTAAAGTCGTTAATGAATTTAAAATCGGTTTCTACCCGTGATTTAAGATTTCGAACGAGATTTAAAAATTGCAAGAAAAATTTTTTGTTATACTCGGTAGCACCTAATAGAAGAATAGTAACACGTCCCTTCAATTTCCATTTTATTAATTTTTCCCTCACAGAGTTATTAATATTTTATATACTTAACTACATACATATATGTATAAATACCTTGTTTAACCACTGGGATTCAAAATATTTAAGAAAAGCTGAAAAATAACCCTCGCTATCCATTAGCAAAATTCTGGACCTAATATCAAGAAATGCCGATCTTATTAATTGCGGTGGAAGCAAAGCTAGAGCCATAATTTTGTGGTAGAGCACAGATTTCTAACAATTTACGCTAAACAAAAAACTTAAAAATTAAAAACTTCTTCGTAAAGTAAAGAGAAATACGAATACAATAATAGTTTTATTTCTTTATCCCCATTTACATACGTACATATAAATTTAGGTAGATATATTTTGTACTTACCAGCATCCAATTGCCTTTGCCTGTGGAAATATATTATAAATACTTTTTCTCATAGCTTGTTCATAGTCTGTTATGAATATAGCTGGATCCAAATCAAATATATTATCTTTAATATATTTCAGTACTGAGCTGTATATCTTTTCTGTTTTTTTATCCATAAGAACAAAAAATATGGGAAAAATCTAAAAGTATATATAATATTTAAAGAAAATGAAATTTTTGTATTATATTTAACTATTACCTCTTCAAAGTATTCAATATATATAACTAAAAGCTGCTTAAAACAGCCTTTTGGGACAATTTTAAATGTGGCGTCCATTAGGTATCTCCTTTGCGATGGCTGAATATTTTCTTTAATCATTTCAATACTTTTTAGTGATGAAAACAAACAATATGTATAATCGGTCTCTATTATACATGCAGTGAAAAAATGTTTTGAATTCGCTTCATCTTTGCTCATACCGAATTCTGTCCAAACGTTTTCTAAGTTAAATGACTCAATTACTTGTACCGCGTTCTTTGGCGATATTACCAAATTCCTGTTTACAATGTACTGCAAGCCTCGTTGAATTTTTGGAAATGAAATATTTCTAGTTTCATGTTGTGAACTAATATATAAATAAAACAATAAACAATTACACTTTAAAATTTACATTCTTACCTCTCACAAATCTTCCGAAATGAAGATCTAATTGAGCTCATTGCCGTCTTGTCGCCTCCTAGCGTCCCAGCAAGATTTTGGCAATTGCTCTTTATTTCATTAAGGGCTTTCATATTCATATTTTATATTGTTCTTCCTCATTATCGTGATTATGTTCTTCATAATGTTTAGGTAGAACACATTTTCCATCTGCATCCACATTTATTCTTGCTTTGCAAGATTTTTGTCTACAGACATATTTTGCAATATTTTTGTACACAGATTTTTTAATATAGATCATTTTTTGATCTATTACGTATAACAATTGACTATTTTTCCTATACCCTTTTATAATTTCAAAATTCATTGTTAGTCTTAATTTTTTGATTTTAATATTGAACGCACTTAACACTGCAAAGTTATGTCTCAAACTAATTATCTACCTAGTTATTACTTTTTTATGAACGACCAATGCCTGTTGTAAACATAACGGGACATAATTTGCACATACTACGATTTTTAAGTAATTTGAAAATGAAATAAGTCCCCAAAAATCTTTCTTATGGATTTATTTCATTATATATTTTTGGGGAGTTATTTCATATGAAATAAGTCCCCAATATCAAAGCGAATTAAGTCCCCAAAAAGATGAAATTAGTTCCCAAAAAACGTTGTTGTTGCTTTCTGTACATTTTTTTGGGGACTTATTTCATTTTGTTTTTGGGGACTTATTTCTTGGGGACTTATTTCATGCCGCCGATTTTTATATTAATATGGTTGCCAGATTGTAATAAACAAACATCCCTGAAGAGGTTGGAAAAACCCCAACGAAACGTAGGATGAACAATTAAATAAGTACTTTTTATTTATTTATATTTTTCAAATGACCTTGAAAGCCTGAATTTTTGGAATAAAAACCAAATTTATTCTTTTTATATGTAATGCTGGTAAGTAATGTTTTTCCAAATTTCGTTTTTTATTTTCATTACTATTTCCGTGTGCTCTGTCATGTTTTTCTATAAATATTTTGTTTTGCTCTTTTAATTTCGTACATCTTCTACCTAGAATTTAGTGAGCTGTATAAATTTATTGCATTTTCCCCACGTTCATTTCAGAGGTTTTTATTGCATTAAGAACATGAGGTTCTGTTCGAAACTATCATCTCTATATATTGCTATTGAAAGGGTATTTACTAATGTTACGGCTGGAATTCTTTACATGACATAGTTGTATTCATCTAATATTGTTTTCACCGTATCATTTTATTATTGTTGTCATTACTGCATGGCGCATAACCACGGAGAGGGTCCACCGAATGATAAGGTGCGTGGAATAAGACAACCAGCGAGAAGACGCCCATTATTATCATGGGACATTAGTAACACCAATACAAGAGGTGGGTGGCTTTTCGATTTTATACTAAGTAGTAATTTGCCCAGAACTCTAGTTTAATAGGTAACTGGACGGTTTCGGACGATTGCTCTTTTTCCGACCACCGCTATATAGACCTCAATCTATGGATTTGCGAGGCAGATCCGAATCCTATCGTAAATAGGAGAAAAACTGACTGGGAGCTGCAGAATAATCTCCTCCTAGATTCTCCATCTTCGGTCCACGTAATATATAATACTAGGGATATTGATTCGGCGGTAGGCTAATTAAATGATTTACTGCGCTACGCCAATAATCTGGCCTGCAAACCAATGGGCTAAGCCATTTTGGTTGAGTCCTGAGATTGCATATTCGCGTAGCAAACGTCGTAGGCTGTTCAATGAGGCCAAACGAGTTAGAAGATCTCAACGACCCGCTTTAAATATCTAATAAGAAGCTCAAGAAGGAAGTCTTGGTGGAACTTCTGTAGCAATGTTGAAGGTTCCTCCGACACCAACCGATTGCGTAAAATCCTGGCAACTTCACCAGTTGTACCTAGCTACACACAGAAATCCTGTGGTAGTTGGACCATGAGTTGTCGCGAGACAGTAGACTCACTAATTGACGCACACTTTCCAGGAAGTGCTCCCGTCCCTGTAGCAGGGGCTAGCACAGACCGAACTTACATTACACCCAGCACAGTCACCGTCCCTTTGGGCGAAGACGGACTTCATCCCTAAGGTCGTCTTCATCCCTAAGGCTGGAAGGACATTTCACTCTAAGCCCATGGACTTAAAGCCCATCAGTCTAACATCCTTCTTGCTCAAAAACTTGAAAGAGCTATTGATATTCACCTGAGAATGACCATTCCGATGACACTGCTCTCTTCATTGCAACATGCCTACACCAAGAGCACGTCTGTGGAAATGGCTCTCCACTCTCTGGTGGGTCGTATAGAAAAATTTTTAGCACACAAGGAATTCACTATGGTGGCTTTCCTAGGTGAGGGTGCTTTTAATTACGTTAGGCCCAATTGCATTTTCGAGGCTATGATGGCATTGGGCAATGACGTTAATATCTGTCAGTTTGTTAAAATTCTGTTAATGGAAAGGGTCATATATGCCTTGATCGGAAATGCGTCTGTTTACAGGGCAGTCAATCGAGGTACCACCATGGTTCAGTCTCCTCCTCTATGGAACCTGACTATTAACTCCCTACTGCTGAATCTTGAGCGTAACATGGTTAAGACTGTAGCTTACGCTGATGGCGTAGCAGTTGCGGTCTCTGGCAAGCACTTGGTCACGATTTTCCAATGTATTGAATCCGCACTGGCCCTCCTTAGCAACTGGAAGTCCAGCGAAAACTGAATTGGTACTTTTCACTAGGAGGTACAAGGTCGAAAGCTTTGTGCCACCTAAACTTAACGGGACAACTTTGATAGCAAGCTGTCATGGAACCTAAATATCCAGTCCAGAGCGGAAAAGGCACTCGCAGCTATCTATATACAGGTGTAAAAGGGCGGTTGGTCACAACTGGTCTATACACCCCATGGGTATCAACTGGATCTTTGATGCGGTAGTCAGGCTCATTCTATTTTTTGACGTATTAGTTTGGTGCCATGCTCTAGAGACAAACTCTCTTCGCAGAATACTTGAAAAAGTATTAGGCTAGCAGCAATCCTTATTACAGGGGCGCTCAGATCCACCCAGATGAAAGCACTCCTCACTATGATGAACTGGCTTCCGGTGCACATATTGGCCAGACAACTGGCTCTCTTCTCGGCGATCAGATTGAACGCTGGCTGCCCAAATTCTTAGACAACATCGAAGTATCCATGGTTTCATTGATTACTGTACACCAAAATCTTATTTTGGTACGCTATTTTACACACTTGTTCCTGCTATGGAACAGCGGATCACACCCTATCCTCTCGCAGGATCGGTTAAAGTTTTTACTCACGGCTCTAAGAAGGGAAATAGGGTCAGCGGGGTTCTATGTGAAAAACTTCAACGTAAAGGTTCCATTAAGACTTCAGGATGGCTGTAGTGTCCTGCAAGCTGAAATCTCTGCTATGACGCGGGCGGCAAGATGGCTTAGGTATTATAGTATCTCTGAGGATATCTATATTTTAACTGATAGTAAGGCGGCCATCACCGCCATAAATGGTGTCTACTCTACATCCCTCGCGGTTGTTTAATGCCGGGTATCTCTTGATGCGATAGTGAGACATTCAAAAGTAACACTAATCTGGACTCCAGAACACACTGACTGTCTTGGTAACTGTATCTAGCTATTGCTAGACAGGGTGTGGCATTGGACAACTCAATGACATGCCCTTTCACTGGCATTCCTCTATCACAATGTAACTTGTTGATTCAGCGCGAATCGTACCGTCTTGCTCAATACAGGTGGGAACATGAAGGTACCTGCCAAGTGGCTAGGCCAACGTGGCCCCACTACGACCTGAGCAGGACATGTGATCTACTCAGGCTCAAGAAAGGTCGGATGCGACTAGTAGTAGCAGTGCTAACTGCGCACTGGAACATAGGGACATGCGCTAGGAAAATGCGTCTTAGTTACAACGACTATTGTAGGAGTTGAAACGATGAAGAGGAAGAGAACACTGTGTTTTATCTTCTATGTTGATGCCCTGCGCTAATAAGCGTAAGGAGTAAGATACTCTGCTCTGATACTTTGTCAGATCTAGATAATCTGGCAGGTATTGGGCTACTAAAACTATCCGCCTTTGTAAAAGAAACGAGGTGGTTTGAAGAGGCGGCGGTGCAGATGTAATTTCTTGTTTCACTCGCTCTAGGGTATCACAACGGGACCGAAATGACGAACCCAAGTGAGCCACCATTTGAATGGTGGCAGCCGCATTAACCTAACCTAGCTGCTATAAGCATTGGTAAGCGACTGGTGATCAGTATTAATAATACCTAATACTCTTCTCTTGTATTCAATGCCCGGAATATAAACGAAATTTGTTTGTTGTTTTTAGGTAGAACCTTAAAAAAACTCAATGCAAAATCAACATGAAGAAATGTTGATATCAAGTCATTGTTATTATGTGGAAAAAATCCAATTGAGTTTACTTTTTACATTGTTTTAAGTTAAATTAATGGTTAAAATTGTTAATTTAGTATTAAAATTTGTTGATTTAAAATTATTTACATTGATATAACGTTGTACATTTAAAATTATACCTTTTACAGAGTTAAAATAATATTAATCAATGTTTAATTTTGTAAGTTACATTTTCGTAGTAATAATTACAGTTTTTCATGTGAAATTAACATTGCATATAGTTAAAAAAGTTAAATAAAATTTGTGAAATAATAATGATATTAAATATTAAAATAATATTAAAATAAACATGTGAACATGAAACTACGCGAAACATATTGAAATAAAATTAATTCATGACAAAAGACAAAAAAATTCAAAAAGTACCGCGCACAATGACAATTCAATATGATTTCTACTTGTTTTGAAGTGGATAAATATAACTTTTATTTAACTGTAATATCATATTTATTTAACTTAAAACGCTTATCAAACAAGATTCTTAACAAAACTAGTTGAATCAACCTTGTTTTAGTTGATTTTACAATGATTTTTTTCTGTGTGTAGGTTAAAGTTCGAAGCAGGGAAATTTCACAATCTGCAGTAGTATCCAGATAAGTCGTAGGTCTTTTATGGTTTTTGGTAATGAGAAATTGAGAATACCTTGAACTGTTCCCTTATTAGTTTATATGCCATTTGCAGAGATTAAAAAACTTAGGAATTCGCATCATTTCTTAGGAAGTTACATTTATTCATTTGTACTTTTAGGTTTGCTGCTTCAAGGGGATTTGGTGGAATCTACTCTTAAAATCTAGGACCGTAAAATTATTTGCTGTCTCCCAATTGTAAAAGAACGTAATATATTTCGGCGGGTATTGTATATGAGTTTGGTTGCATTACATTATTTGTTGTTTGTTGCCAAGTAAGTCTGTTTTTTTCTAACAATCCAAACTGGGGAGTTGTATGCTGAACGTGAAGTAATTTTTCAAGTAATTTTTTATCTGTTTTTCAACTTCAGACTTTAATGCCATTGGATAAGGATATTGCTTTGAATAAACTGAAGCGCCTGTTTCGAGAAAAGAAAAATGAAAAGGCGCTAGTGAGACGAGATCGAGATTTATCGTAGTAGCAATGAAGTCCGCGAATTCTACCAAAAAGTAAAACAGCAAACAGTGGGCTTTGGTACGAAAAGGCGGCCAAAACTCATTTTTTTATGGTCACCGATTGTAAAATTTAAAGTGCATTCGAAGGTAGTGTACCTCGGTAGCCAAAACATTAAAATTTTATTTCAACCATATCACAGTGAATAGGGTGATTCAAAATGTACATTTTCAGTATTTCTCTAAAATGAAAAACTTCTTAGTAAGCTTTTTCCAACAAAATATCGTTTGTTTATTTGCCAAATGTGTTAGCTATTAGCACTTGAAAATTGAAGTGTTTGTGACTTTTAGAAATTATTTTTTTTGTTTTTGTAAAGGTCCAAATTATCCTAAACTCTCTCACTTATTAGAGCATAACTTCTAAAGTTCGAAAAAGTAAAAAATAAAGTTGCAGTCTTTTCTAGTCCAATTTACCTTCTACACCCGTATACCCTATTGTATACCCGTCCCGACCCGACAGAAGGTCAAATATTTTTTGCAAATTTTGAGTAAAAGAGTTAAAAAATGTTTTTTTAGTAATGCTCTTTTTTGAAGTTTTTTGAGAGACGGTTTTTAGATAGATATTCGTATTTGTGAAAAGAAAATTTATAATTGTTAGTCAATTTCTCAAAATGGTCATAAAAATGTATTGCCTACTTAAAATAAAGTAAATTTATATAATTTAGGTCACAAAAGTACATTGCTTTTTAAACTGATTTACCCTGATTATAAAGGTATAAAATATTTATTTCTTGGAATTGTTAATCTGTTTTGCTTTGGGCATAATATATATATATTCACAACTGCGCACAATAAGAAACAGATCTCAACTAATTATGGTAAAAACCATTGATATGTAACAAGCTCTAGCTCATACAGGTTATTATAATTTGGATTTTGTTCCGTTAAGCGAAACAGTGAGAAAAAAGGAAAGTTAAGAAAAAAGAAAGGAAAAAACGATAGACGACAAATGACTCTGAGCGCAAATAAATCAATCGATGATTTATTACTCAGAAATGATATATAAAATATACCAAAAATGAAATGAAGAATTAAACCAAAAATAATTAGGAATAATGTATATTTTATTTAACAATTTCTTGGACGATGATCTTACTAGTATGGTGGCTCGAATCAGAAAGACAGCACATTTTTATTATTCGTCGGAAGTAACATCTACGACCGATCTCTTGAGGTTTTGACGTATAAATTTAGAACATATTGACTTATTGAGATAGAAGACCTCGATAACTTTTACGTTTCTACACTACAATATGTCGCAAATAAACTGACTGGGAATTAGGGGTTTCATGACGTGATTGCAAATATAAAGTATAGAATTTGACATTAACATCGCCGCCACCCTTGCAGTGTACACTGCAAAAAAAGTAAAAGACATAATGTGCTATAAATGTTACTTACGAATAAAGAAAAATTTAGGGGCCATGTCCTCTACTTGGGTTTACACAATATAATTTCAAATTTCAATCCTGTTTTTAAATTCAAGGTTAATTTCCAACTTAAATTTAGAGTTAATTCATGTAGTGATTTAATACTTAACTAGGATTAAGGTAAATACATATATATACATATAATAATAAATGTGTAATTCAGGGTCGTTTGTCATTTGGTCAGGAATAGGTACGCATTAGCCTGATAGTGCTTGTATAAGGGATTTAGTTGATTTCAAAGAGAACACGAGCCATAGATGGTCCAGCCAAATATGGTACTTTGCGCCGTGGGAACACCGGATTTCGATATTACTCCTTCGCAGATAATCTAAGGATACAAATCCACCCCAAGGACAATATTAATCTCTGCGGATTCATAAAACTTAGAATTATCTAAAAACAAAGATCACGAAAATGTTTCTTATAGGACTCTGGCAAGGATCTAGTAGGTGTTAAAAGTGTAACGCGGTTATCGACTCTAAACGTTCCCTCTATTTTGGAACTACTATCGAACCTGGGTTTTAGAGATACCGAACAAATGGTTTCGTCCTGTAATATCAGGGTTTTTATACCCAGTTTATTGACTAACTTTTTTGAAATACGGCTAATTGCCGAGCCAGAATCTAATAAACAACGTGCGTGTGTACTAGTGGTGTGCAATTTGACAAGTACGGTCGGTAAAAGAATTATTGCGTGTTGACGTAAAATAGAAGTAAGAGAAGAAGGTTTTGATTTGTGTGCAATCAAAGTCTTAGCCTGCGAGGTGGATTTGGATATTTCAGAGCGAAAATGCGACGATGCAGATGCGGTGCCTTGATCTAACCGTGAATGAATATGAAGAAGAGTATGATGAAATTTGGAACATATTTTACAACCATGTTTGGTAAAACATGTACTATTGTAATGTTGATGTGCCCAACAGTTTGAGCAATATTTAGAGCGAGTATACGTTGGGTAACGTTCGTGTCTAAGAACTTTCGGCATGTTTTTAAGGGGTGAGGTAGATTAAAAAGTTTACACAAGAACGAGTTATATTTGTACGGTAGGTTTCCTTTGCAGCGGTGGCGGAAAGCTTATTTCTTCCTGTACATTGTAATTTTTGGCATAATGAACTGCAAAAAAAGGAGAATGGCAAAAACACATACGTAATGTCACTTACAAAGGAAGTCAATATAGATTCTAATCTGTCTTCAAAATGATTAGTTTTCTTATGGGACGTGTTATTTTTCCTCTCTGAGTGATTATCTCGACAATACGAACCCGGTTTTCGGATCCAAAATAGTTTTTGAACTCTACCAAGGTGCCAAGAATTAGGCGGAAGATTGTCCTCTTTAATGACCACAAGAGAATTTTTCTGGATGTTTTCCTGTGGTTTTTGCCACTTTATCCTCTTGTGTAGCTCTTTTAAGTATTCATTTTTCCACCTACTGCAAAAGTTTCTATGAATCAATTTTAGCCTTTGCCATCGGTTTGTTATTGAGGTGGAAGATTCGTGTACTACTGGATCAATAGGAGTCAATATTACGGAACCTATTACAAAATGCCCCGGCGTTAAGGCTGTCAAATCAGAAGGATCTGTTGACATAGGGGATAATGGGCGGAGCGTCGAGAATTCTTCGAACGTATACTTGGAGCTTCCTGCCATTTTTTTAAAATGGGACTTGAAACTTTTGACCCCTGCTTCCCATAATCCACCCATATGGGGAGCATCTGGCGGAAGAAAGTGCCACGTAATATTCTGATGGGCATAGTTCTCATTCGAGGTTTGAAGGAATCATTTGGAAAGGCTTCGAGATGCTCCTACAAAGTTGGTACCATTATCAGAGTACAGGTGAAGTTGACAACCGCGTCTAGATGCAAATCTACCAAAGGCTGCTAAGAACGCGGCAGTAGATAAGTCTGATTTGGCTTCTAAGTGTATTGCCTTTGTAGAGAAGCAGACAAAGACACAAACGTATCCCTTTATCACTTGACAGGCTCTTCCTAAATAGCTCTTAATATCAAAAGGGCCTGTGAAGTCCAAGCTAGTAAAGGGTGTTTTTTTAAGCCCGATAGAACTTGAAATTGTAAAAAATAACACATAAAATTAAATTGTAATCAAAATTTTTTTTTTATTCGAAAGATCAATACGTGACATTAACATTTGAAAATGATTTCGGGCATATGGGCACCGCGGCTGTTCTTGACGAAGCGCATTCTGGACGTCCAATTTTGGGCCACTTTTTCGAGCACTGCTGGCCGTATGTCACGAATAACACGAACAATGCTGGCCTCCAAGGCGTCAATTGTTGCTGGTTTATCAGCATAAACCAGTGACTTCACGTAGCCCCACAGGAAATAATCGAGAGGTGTCAAATCGCACGACCTTGGAGGCCAATTGACAGGTCAATTTCTCGAAATCAACTTATCGCCAAATTTTGATTTCAATAAGTCGATGGTTGCGTTCGCCGTATGGCACGTAGCGCCATCCTGTTGAAACCACATCTCCTCCGGGTCAATGTCATCCATATTTTCAAACAAAAAATCATTGATCATGGTGCGGTAACGATCTCCATTGACCGTAACGCGAGCTCCGGCCTCATTTTTGAAGAAATAAGGTCCGATGATGCCACCAGCGTGAAAACCGCACCAAACGGTGCATTTTTCTGCATGTAATGGAGTCTGTAGGGTCTCTTGTGGATTGGTCTCACTCCATATGCGGCAATTTTGCTTATTAACAAACCCGTTAAGCCAAAAATGCGCCTCATCGCTGAACACAATTTTTTCGATAAAACAACGGGTCAGTTGCCAACTGATTTTCAAAGTAAATTTGGATAATTTCGTAGCGTTGTTCAAGCGTGAGTCTATTCATGATGATTTGTCAGAGTATACTGAAACAAATAAAAAAAAATGTTTCATCAAAATTTAATTTGTTGTGTTACTTTTTACAATTTAAAGTTCTATCTAGCTTAAAAAACACCCTTTATGTGTAAAAGGCCGACTGAACCAAGACCTTGGAGGCAATGCAGCCATTAGCTGTTTTTGACATCGTTGCTTGTACAACGTACAAGCTTTGCATTGATTTATAGTAGCCCTTATTAAATTTTTAACCTTTGGAATCCAATAATGGGATCTTATAAATCTAACAACTAACTGATTGCCACCATGTAACGATATATCCAGCGCCGGCGCTACCGATTTTTGCACCTGGTGCAGTTCTCAAAAATGCCGCCCTAAAAACAAAAACATTCATTTGTCGTAAATAATCCGTTTCCACATCACCCAAGAGGTAGGATATGCAATGCATTTTTTTTTAACGAGGTATCCCACGTAGGCATATTCCTCAAAAATATAAAAAATAAATAAATATTGCTATCGTACTAATCCAGCGTACGAATTTCAATAACAAAAAATTAATAAAATATTTGAATAAATAAAAAGCACAAAAATTCAAGCGTGCAATTTTAAATTTTAAAAAATATATTAAGTAATTAATTAAATTTAATTTTCCGAGCTTTGATTTTAGCAAAGTCGTCACTTTCTATAGATATTCTAGCTAAATCTACTAGTCTTTCTTGTCCTATTGTACTACGTAAATAATTCACATAACACATAACAAAAAATATATATCTACCTAAATTTATATGTACGTATGTAAATGGGGATAAAGAAATAAAATTATTATTGTATTCGTATTTCTCTTTACTTTACGAAGAAGTTTTTAATTTTTAAGTTTTTTGTTTAGCGTAAATTGTTAGAAAATTAAAAATATATATATGTATGTATGTGTTGCTACGTCAAAATAAAATTAGGTAGGTATGTAATGCAATGCAGAAAATCTTTACTAAGTATCGCCGTGTCGGGAAATACCATGGTGGAGAAAATCCCTAAGCCCGGCCGTAGGCCGGCTATGCAAGGAATCTTTAGTAAGCAACTCAATTTTTTGAAAATAATCCAATATTTTAAAATATTTGAATTTTTAATTTTCTAACAATTTACGCTAAACAAAAAACTTAAAAATTAAAAACTTCTTCGTAAAGTAAAGAGAAATACGAATACAATAATAGTTTTATTTCTTTATCCCCATTTACATACGTACATATAAATTTAGGTAGATATATTTTGTACTTACCAGCATCCAATTGCCTTTGTCTGTGGAAATATATTATAAATACTTTTTCTCATAGCTTGTTCATAGTCTGTTATGAATATAGCTGGATCCAAATCAAATATATTATCTTTAATATATTTCAGTACTGAGCTGTATATCTTTTCTGTTTTTTTATCCATAAGAACAAAAAATATGGGAAAAATCTAAAAGTATATATAATATTTAAAGAAAATGAAATTTTTGTATTATATTTAACTATTACTTCTTCAAAGTATTCAATATATATAACTAAAAGCTGCTTAAAACAGCCTTTTGGGACAATTTTAAATGTGGCGTCCATTAGGTATCTCCTTTGCGATGGCTGAATATTTTCTTTAATCATTTCAATACTTTTTAGTGATGAAAACAAACAATATGTATAATCGGTCTCTATTATACATGCAGTGAAAAAATGTTTTGAATTCGCTTCATCTTTGCTCATACCGAATTCTGTCCAAACGTTTTCTAAGTTAAATGACTCAATTACTTGTACCGCGTTCTTTGGCGATATTACCAAATTCCTGTTTACAATGTACTGCAAGCCTCGTTGAATTTTTGGAAATGAAATATTTCTAGTTTCATGTTGTGAACTAATATATAAATAAAACAA
Organism: Gymnocheta viridis; assembly: GCA_956483585.1. Lineage (NCBI taxonomy): Eukaryota > Metazoa > Arthropoda > Insecta > Diptera > Tachinidae > Gymnocheta > Gymnocheta viridis. The sequence continues at coordinate 71,678,509 of OY101440.1, forward strand.
TAAACAATTACACTTTAAAATTTACATTCTTACCTCTCACAAATCTTCCGAAATGAAGATCTAATTGAGCTCATTGCCGTCTTGTCGCCTCCTAGCGTCCCAGCAAGATTTTGGCAATCGCTCTTTATTTCATTAAGGGCTTTCAGCTCCTTATATTGTTCTTCCTCATTATCGTGATTATGTTCTTCATAATGTTTAGGTAGAACACATTTTCCATCTGCATCCACATTTATTCTTGCTTTGCAAGATTTTTGTCTACAGACATATTTTGCAATATTTTTGTACACAGATTTTTTAATATAGATCATTTTTTGATCTATTACGTATAACAATTGACTATTTTTCCTATACCCTTTTATAATTTCAAAATTCATTGTTAGTCTTAATTTTTTGATTTTAATATTGAACGCACTTAACACTGCAAAGTTATGTCTCAAACTAATTATCTACCTAGTTATTACTTTTTTATGAACGACCAATGCCTGTTGTAAACATAACGGGACATAATTTGCACATACTACGATTTTTAAGTAATTTGAAAATGAAATAAGTCCCCAAAAATCTTTCTTATGGATTTATTTCATTATATATTTTTGGGGAGTTATTTCATATGAAATAAGTCCCCAATATCAAAGCGAATTAAGTCCCCAAAAAGAAGAAATTAGTTCCCAAAAAACGTTGTTGTTGCTTTCTGTACATTTTTTTGGGGACTTATTTCATTTTGTTTTTGGGGACTTATTTCTTGGGGACTTATTTCATGCCGCCGATTTTTATATTAATATGGTTGCCAGATTGTAATAAACAAACATCCCTGAAGAGGTTGGAAAAACCCCAACGAAACGTAGGATGAACAATTAAATAAGTACTTTTTATTTATTTATATTTTTCAAATGACCTTGAAAGCCTGAATTTTTGGAATAAAAACCAAATTTATTCTTTTTATATGTAATGCTGGTAAGTAATGTTTTTCCAAATTTCGTTTTTTATTTTCATTACTATTTCCGTGTGCTCTGTCATGTTTTTCTATAAATATTTTGTTTTGCTCTTTTAATTTCGTACATCTTCTACCTAGAATTTAGTGAGCTGTATAAATTTATTGCATTTTCCCCACGTTCATTTCAGAGGTTTTTATTGCATTAAGAACATGAGGTTCTGTTCGAAACTATCATCTCTATATATTGCTATTGAAAGGGTATTTACTAATGTTACGGCTGGAATTCTTTACATGACATAGTTGTATTCATCTAATATGGTTTTCACCGTATCATTTTATTATTGTTGTCATTACTGCATGGCGCATAACCACGGAGAGGGTCCACCGAATGATAAGGTGCGTGGAATAAGACAACCAGCGAGAAGACGCCCATTATTATCATGGGACATTAGTAACACCAATACAAGAGGTGGGTGGCTTTTCGATTTTATACTAAGTAGTAATTTGCCCAGAACTCTAGTTTAATAGGTAACTGGACGGTTTCGGACGATTGCTCTTTTTCCGACCACCGCTATATAGACCTCAATCTATGGATTTGCGAGGCTGATCCGAATCCTATCGTAAATAGGAGAAAAACTGACTGGGAGCTGCAGAATAATCTCCTCCTAGATTCTCCATCTTCGGTCCACGTAATATATAATACTAGGGATATTGATTCGGCGGTAGGCTAATTAAATGATTTACTGCGCTACGCCAATAATCTGGCCTGCAAACCAATGGGCTAAGCCATTTTGGTTGAGTCCTGAGATTGCATATTCGCGTAGCAAACGTCGTAGGCTGTTCAATGAGGCCAAACGAGTTAGAAGATCTCAACGACCCGCTTTAAATATCTAATAAGAAGCTCAAGAAGGAAGTCTTGGTGGAACTTCTGTAGCAATGTTGAAGGTTCCTCCGACACCAACCGATTGCGTAAAATCCTGGCAACTTCACCAGTTGTACCTAGCTACACACAGAAATCCTGTGGTAGTTGGACCATGAGTTGTCGCGAGACAGTAGACTCACTAATTGACGCACACTTTCCAGGAAGTGCTCCCGTCCCTGTAGCAGGGGCTAGCACAGACCGAACTTACATTACACCCAGCACAGTCACCGTCCCTTTGGGCGAAGACGGACTTCATCCCTAAGGTCGTCTTCATCCCTAAGGCTGGAAGGACATTTCACTCTAAGCCCATGGACTTAAAGCCCATCAGTCTAACATCCTTCTTGCTCAAAAACTTGAAAGAGCTATTGATATTCACCTGAGAATGACCATTCCGATGACACTGCTCTCTTCATTGCAACATGCCTACACCAAGAGCACGTCTGTGGAAACGGCTCTCCACTCTCTGGTGGGTCGTATAGAAAAATTTTTAGCACACAAGGAATTCACTATGGTGGCTTTCCTAGGTGAGGGTGCTTTTAATTACGTTAGGCCCAATTGCATTTTCGAGGCTATGAGGGCATTGGGCAATGACGTTAATATCTGTCAGTTTGTTAAAATTCTGTTAATGGAAAGGGTCATATATGCCTTGATCGGAAATGCGTCTGTTTACAGGGCAGTCAATCGAGGTACCACCATGGAGGGGTTCAGTCTCCTCCTCTATGGAACCTGACTATTAACTCCCTACTGCTGAATCTTGAGCGTAACATGGTTAAGACTGTAGCTTACGCTGATGGCGTAGCAGTTGCGGTCTCTGGCAAGCACTTGGTCACGATTTTCCAATGTATTGAATCCGCACTGGCCCTCCTTAGCAACTGGAAGTCCAGCGAAAACTGAATTGGTACTTTTCACTAGGAAGTACAAGGTCGAAAGCTTTGTGCCACCTAAACTTAACGGGACAACTTTAAATATCTGGGTATAATCATTGATAGCAAGCTGTCATGGAACCTAAATATCCAGTCCAGAGCGGAAAAGGCACTCGCAGCTATCTATATACAGGTGTAAAAGGGCGGTTGGTCACAACTGGTCTATACACCCCATGGGTATCAACTGGATCTTTGATGCGGTAGTCAGGCTCATTCTATTTTTTGACGTATTAGTTTGGTGTCATGCTCTAGAGACAAACTCTCTTCGCAGAATACTTGAAAAAGTATTAGGCTAGCAGCAATCCTTATTACAGGGGCGCTCAGATCCACCCAGCTGAAAGCACTCTTCACTATGATGAACTGGCTTCCGGTGCACATATTGGCCAGACAACTGGCTCTCTTCTCGGCGATCAGATTGAACGCTGGCTGCCCAAATTCTTAGACAACATCGAAGTATCCATGGTTTCATTGATTACTGTACACCAAAATCTTATTTTGGTACTCTATTTTACACACTTGTTCCTGCTATGGAACAGCGGATCACACCCTATCCTCTCGCAGGATCGGTTAAAGTTTTTACTCACGGCTCTAAGAAGGGAAATAGGGTCAGCGGGGTTCTATGTGAAAAACTTCAACGTAAAGGTTCCATTAAGACTTCAGGATGGCTGTAGTGTCCTGCAAGCTGAAATCTCTGCTATGACGCGGGCGGCAAGATGGCTTAGGTATTATAGTATCTCTGAGGATATCTATATTTTAACTGATAGTAAGGCGGCCATCACCGCCATTAATGGTGTCTACTCTACATCCCTCGCGGTTGTTTAATGCCGGGTATCTCTTGATGCGATAGTGAGACATTCAAAAGTAACACTAATCTGGACTCCAGAACACACTGACTGTCTTGGTAACTGTATCTAGCTATTGCTAGACAGGGTGTGGCATTGGACAACTCAATGACATGCCCCTTCACTGGCATTCCTCTATCACAATGTAACTTGTTGATTCAGCGCGAATCGTACTGTCTTGCTCAATACAGGTGGGAACATGAAGGTACCTGCCAAGTGGCTAGGCCAACGTGGCCCCACTACGACCTGAGCAGGACATGTGATCTACTCAGGCTCAAGAAAGGTCGGATGCGACTAGTAGTAGCAGTGCTAACTGCGCACTGGAACATAGGGACATGCGCTAGGAAAATGCGTCTTAGTTACAACGACTATTGTAGGAGTTGAAACGATGAAGAGGAAGAGAACACTGTGTTTTATCTTCTATGTTGATGCCCTGCGCTAATAAGCGTAAGGAGTAAGATACTCTGCTCTGATACTTTGTCAGATCTAGATAATCTGGCAGGTATTGGGCTACTAAAACTATCCGCCTTTGTAAAAGAAACGAGGTGGTTTGAAGAGGCGGCGGTGCAGATGTAATTTCTTGTTTCACTCGCTCTAGGGTATCACAACGGGACCGAAATGACGAACCCAAGTGAGCCACCATTTGAATGGTGGCAGCCGCATTAACCTAACCTAGCTGCTATAAGCATTGGTAAGCGACTGGTGATCAGTATTAATAATACCTAATACTCTTCTCTTGTATTCAATGCCCGGAATATAAACGAAATTTGTTTGTTGTTTTTAGGTAGAACCTTAAAAAAACTCAATGCAAAATCAACATGAAGAAATGTTGATATCAAGTCATTGTTATTATGTGGAAAAAATCCAATTGAGTTTACTTTTTACATTGTTTTAAGTTAAATTAATGGTTAAAATTGTTAATTTAGTATTAAAATTTGTTGATTTAAAATTATTCACATTGATATAACGTTGTACATTTAAAATTATACCTTTTACAGAGTTAAAATAACATTAATCAATGTTTAATTTTGTAAGTTACATTTTCGTAGTAATAATTACAGTTTTTCATGTGAAATTAACATTGCATATAGTTGAAACAAGATTAACTATTGTAAAATCAACATTGTTATAAACATTAAAAATGACATTGGAATACTTTGAAAAAAACTTTTGTAAATGTTAAATATTAACAAACGCTGGCCTTTGTTAAATCCACATGTTAAAAAAGTTAAATAAAATTTGTGAAATAATAATGATATTAAATATTAAAATAATATTAAAATAAACATGTGAACATGAAACTACGCGAAACATATTGAAATAAAATTAATTCATGACAAAAGACAAAAAAATTCAAAAAGTACCGCGCACAATGACAATTCAATATGATTTCTACTTGTTTTGAAGTGGATAAATATAACTTTTATTTAACTGTAATATCATATTTATTTAACATAAAACGCTTATCAAACAAGATTCTTAACAAAACTAGTTGAATCAACCTTGTTTTAGTTGATTTTACAATGATTTTTTTCTGTGTGTAGGTTAAAGTTCGAAGCAGGGAAATTTCACAATCTGCAGTAGTAACCAGATAAGTCGTAGGTCTTTTATGGTTTTTGGTAATGAGAAATTGAGAATACCTTGAACTGTTCCCTTATTAGTTTATATGCCATTTGCAGAGATTAAAAAACTTAGGAATTCGCATCATTTCTTAGGAAGTTACATTTATTCATTTGTACTTTTAGGTTTGCTGCTTCAAGGGGATTTGGTGGAATCTACTCTTAAAATCTAGGACCGTAAAATTATTTGCTGTCTCCCAATTGTAAAAGAACGTAATATATTTCGGCGGGTATTGTATATGAGTTTGGTTGCATTACATTATTTGTTGTTTGTTGCCAAGTAAGTCTGTTTTTTTCTAACAATCCAAACTGGGGAGTTGTATGCTGAACGTGAAGTAATTTTTCAAGTAATTTTTTATCTGTTTTTCAACTTCAGACTTTAATGCCATTGGATAAGGATATTGCTTTGAATAAACTGAAGCGCCTGTTTCGAGAAAAGAAAAATGAAAAGGCGCTAGTGAGACGAGATCGAGATTTATCGTAGTAGCAATGAAGTCCGCGAATTCTACCAAAAAGTAAAACAGCAAACAGTGGGCTTTGGTACGAAAAGGCGGCCAAAACTCATTTTTTTATGGTCACCGATTGTAAAATTTAAAGTGCATTCGAAGGTAGTGTACCTCGGTAGCCAAAACATTAAAATTTTATTTCAACCATATCACAGTGAATAGGGTGATTCAAAATGTACATTTTCAGTATTTCTCTAAAATGAAAAACTTCTTAGTAAGCTTTTTCCAACAAAATATCGTTTGTTTATTTGCCAAATGTGTTAGCTATTAGCACTTGAAAATTGAAGTGTTTGTGACTTTTAGAAATTATTATTTTTTTGTTTTTGTAAAGGTCCAAATTATCCTAAACTCTCTCACTTATTAGAGCATAACTTCTAAAGTTCGAAAAAGTAAAAAATAAAGTTGCAGTCTTTTCTAGTCCAATTTACCTTCTACACCCGTATACCCTATTGTATACCCGTCCCGACCCGACAGAAGGTCAAATATTTTTTGCAAATTTTGAGTAAAAGAGTTAAAAAATGTTTTTTTAGTAATGCTCTTTTTTGAAGTTTTTTGAGAGACGGTTTTTAGATAGATATTCGTATTTGTGAAAAGAAAATTTATAATTGTTAGTCAATTTCTCAAAATGGTCATAAAAATGTATTGCCTACTTAAAATAAAGTAAATTTATATAATTTAGGTCACAAAAGTACATTGCTTTTTAAACTGATTTACCCTGATTATAAAGGTATAAAATATTTATTTCTTGGAATTGTTAATCTGTTTTGCTTTGGGCATAATATATATATATTCACAACTGCGCACAATAAGAAACAGATCTCAACTAATTATGGTAAAAACCATTGATATGTAACAAGCTCTAGCTCATACAGGTTATTATAATTTGGATTTTGTTCCGTTAAGCGAAACAGTGAGAAAAAAGGAAAGTTAAGAAAAAAGAAAGGAAAAAACGATAGACGACAAATGACTCTGAGCGCAAATAAATCAATCGATGATTTATTACTCAGAAATGATATATAAAATATACCAAAAATGAAATGAAGAATTAAACCAAAAATAATTAGGAATAATGTATATTTTATTTAACAATTTCTTGGACGATGATCTTACTAGTATGGTGGCTCGAATCAGAAAGACAGCACATTTTTATTATTCGTCGGAAGTAACATCTACGACCGATCTCTTGAGGTTTTGACGTATAAATTTAGAACATATTGACTTATTGAGATAGAAGACCTCGATAACTTTTACGTTTCTACACTACAATATGTCGCAAATAAACTGACTGGGAATTAGGGGTTTCATGACGTGATTGCAAATATAAAGTATAGAATTTGACATTAACATCGCCGCCACCCTTGCAGTGTACACTGCAAAAAAAAAGTAAAAGACATAATGTGCTATAAATGTTACTTACGAATAAAGAAAAATTTAGGGGCCATGTCCTCTACTTGGGTTTACACAATATAATTTCAAATTTCAATCCTGTTTTTAAATTCAAGGTTAATTTCCAACTTAAATTTAGAGTTAATTCATGTAGTGATTTAATACTTAACTAGGATTAAGGTAAATACATATATATACATATAATAATAAATGTGTAATTCAGGGTCGTTTGTCATTTGGTCAGGAATAGGTACGCATTAGCCTGATAGTGCTTGTATAAGGGATTTAGTTGATTTGAAAGAGAACACGAGCCATAGATGGTCCAGCCAAATATGGTACTTTGCGCCGTGGGAACACCGGATTTCGATATTACTCCTTCGCAGATAATCTAAGGATACAAATTCACCCCAAGGACAATATTAATCTCTGCGGATTCATAAAACTTAGAATTATCTAAAAAAAAAGATCACGAAAATGTTTCTTATAGGACTCTGGCAAGGATCTAGTAGGTGTTAAAAGTGTAACGCGGTTATCGACTCTAAACGTTCCCTCTATTTTGGAACTACTATCGAACCTGGGTTTTAGAGATACCGAACAAATGGTTTCGTCCTGTAATATCAGGGTTTTTATACCCAGTTTATTGACTAACTTTTTTGAAATACGGCTAATTGCCGAGCCAGAATCTAATAAACAACGTGCGTGTGTACTAGTGGTGTGCAATTTGACAAGTACGGTCGGTAAAAGAATTATTGCGTGTTGACGTACAATAGAAGTAAGAGAAGAAGGTTTTGATTTGTGTGCAATCAAAGTCTTAGCCTGCGAGGTGGATTTGGATATTTCAGAGCGAAAATGCGACGATGCAGATGCGGTGCCTTGATCTAACCGTGAATGAATATGAAGAAGAGTATGATGAAATTTGGAACATATTTTACAACCATGTTTGGTAAAACATGTACTATTGTAATGTTGATGTGCCCAACAGTTTGAGCAATATTTAGAGCGAGTATACGTTGGGTAACGTTCGTGTCTAAGAACTTTCGGCATGTTTTTAAGGGGTCAGGTAGATTAAAAAGTTTACACAAGAACGAGTTATATTTGTACGGTAGGTTTCCTTTGCAGCGGTGGCGGAAAGCTTATTTCTTCCTGTACATTGTAATTTTTGGCATAATGAACTGCAAAAAAAGGAGAATGGCAAAAACACATACGTAATGTCACTTACAAAGGAAGTCAATATAGATTCTAATCTGTCTTCAAAATGATTAGTTTTCTTATGGGACATGTTATTTTTCCTCTCTGAGTGATTATCTCGACAATACGAACCCGGTTTTCGGATCCAAAATAGTTTTTGAACTCTACCAAGGTGCCAAGAATTAGGCGGAAGATTGTCCTCTTTAATGACCACAAGAGAATTTTTCTGGATGTTTTCCTGTGGTTTTTGCCACTTTATCCTCTTGTGTAGCTCTTTTAAGTATTCATTTTTCCACCTACTGCAAAAGTTTCTATGAATCAATTTTAGCCTTTGCCATCGGTTTGTTATTGAGGTGGAAGATTCGTGTACTACTGGATCAATAGGAGTCAATATTACGGAACCTATTACAAAATGCCCCGGCGTTAAGGCTGTCAAATCAGAAGGATCTGTTGACATAGGGGATAATGGGCGGAGCGTCGAGAATTCTTCGAACGTATACTTGGAGCTTCCTGCCATTTTTTTAAAATGGGACTTGAAACTTTTGACCCCTGCTTCCCATAATCCACCCATATGGGGAGCATCTGGCGGAAGAAAGTGCCACGTAATATTCTGATGGGCATAGTTAGCAGTAAGAATCTCATTCGAGGTTTGAAGGAATCATTTGGAAAGGCTTCGAGATGCTCCTACAAAGTTGGTACCATTATCAGAGTACAGGTGAAGTTGACAACCGCGTCTAGATGCAAATCTACCAAAGGCTGCTAAGAACGCGGCAGTAGATAAGTCTGATTTGGCTTCTAAGTGTATTGCCTTTGTAGAGAAGCAGACAAAGACACAAACGTATCCCTTTATCACTTGACAGGCTCTTCCTAAATAGCTCTTAATATCAAAAGGGCCTGTGAAGTCCAAGCTAGTAAAGGGTGTTTTTTTAAGCCCGATAGAACTTGAAATTGTAAAAAATAACACATAAAATTAAATTGTAATCAAAATTTTTTTTTTATTCGAAAGATCAATACGTGACATTAACATTTGAAAATGATTTCGGGCATATGGGCACCGCGGCTGTTCTTGACGAAGCGCATTCTGGACGTCCAATTTTGGGCCACTTTTTCGAGCACTGCTGGCCGTATGTCACGAATAACACGAACAATGCTTGCCTCCAAGGTGTCAATTGTTGCTGGTTTATCAGCATAAACCAGTGACTTCACGTAGCCCCACAGGAAATAATCGAGAGGTGTCAAATCGCACGACCTTGGAGGCCAATTGACAGGTCAATTTCTCGAAATCAACTTATCGCCAAATTTTGATTTCAATAAGTCGATGGTTGCGTTCGCCGTATGGCACGTAGCGCCATCCTGTTGAAACCACATCTCCTCCGGGTCAATGTCATCCATATTTTCAAACAAAAAATCATTGATCATGGTGCGGTAACGATCTCCATTGACCGTAACACGAGCTCCGGCCTCATTTTTGAAGAAATAAGGTCCGATGATGCCACCAGCGTGAAAACCGCACCAAACGGTGCATTTTTCTGCATGTAATGGAGTCTGTAGGGTCTCTTGTGGATTGGTCTCACTCCATATGCGGCAATTTTGCTTATTAACAAACCCGTTAAGCCAAAAATGCGCCTCATCGCTGAACACAATTTTGCGATAAAACAACGGGTCAGTTGCCAACTGATTTTCAAAGTAAATTTGGATAATTTCGTAGCGTTGTTCAAGCGTGAGTCTATTCATGATGATTTGTCAGAGTATACTGAAACAAATAAAAAAAAATGTTTCATCAAAATTTAATTTGTTGTGTTACTTTTTACAATTTAAAGTTCTATCTAGCTTAAAAAACACCCTTTATGTGTAAAAGGCCGACTGAACCAAGACCTTGGAGGCAATGCAGCCATTAGCTGTTTTTGACATCGTTGCTTGTACAACGTACAAGCTTTGCATTGATTTATAGTAGCCCTTATTAAATTTTTAACCTTTGGAATCCAATAATGGGATCTTATAAATCTAACAACTAACTGATTGCCACCATGTAACGATATATCCAGCGCCGGCGCTACCGATTTTTGCACCTGGTGCAGTTCTCAAAAATGCCGCCCTAAAAACAAAAACATTCATTTGTCGTAAATAATCCGTTTCCACATCACCCAAGAGGTAGGATATGCAATGCATTTTTTTTTAACGAGGTATCCCACGTAGGCATATTCCTCAAAAATATAAAAAATAAATAAATATTGCTATCGTACTAATCCAGCGTACGAATTTCAATAACAAAAAATTAATAAAATATTTGAATAAATAAAAAGCACAAAAATTCAAGCGTGCAATTTTAAATTTTAAAAAATATATTAAGTAATTAATTAAATTTAATTTTCCGAGCTTTGATTTTAGCAAAGTCGTCTATCAAGTCACTATAATCTAAGTTGCTCAGAAATTCACTTTCTATAGATATTCTAGCTAAATCTACTAGTCTTTCTTGTCCTATTGTACTACGTAAATAATTCTTAATAATTTTTAATTTAGAAAAGCTACGTTCCCCGGAAGCTACAGTTACTGGTATTGTCAATAAAATTCTAATAGCTACAACTAGATTTGGTAATATCGGGTCTAATTTCTTTTCAAATATAAAATTTAATGATTCTATAGGGCTTAATGTTCCTGAAACTATACTTTGGAATATTTTAATTTCATCCAATAAATATAATCCTACTATATCAGAATTTGAATGGAAAGTTAAATGCTTTTCAAGGGAAAGACAATTATTTAAAAGATCAGAAGCATTTAATGAAACCACAGAAATATTATGCAAAAATTTGAAAATATTGTGTTCCGAAATTTGGTCAAATCTTTCGCTAACAGATTGAATTGCCTGATCAAGGATTTGAAAATAAAATTCAACTTTAAACTTTTGTTCAGGATTTGATATGATTTCGTCTCTACCTTCGTACGAAAAAAGTTGAGGTTTTCGACTAGGGCGTCTTGGAGCATCAGGGAAATTTGGTGAAACATCTAATTTTAAAGCTATTTCTTTAGCTTGAAAGATAAACCCCTGAAATTTTTTGTCATTTCTTAAGTCCGTCAAAAACTGTTTTGTGCCCTCTAACATATTTACTGCCGTCGTTAAACAAATAGCAGGACTTTGTAAATATTTGCTAAATATATTAATTCTATCTAGAATATTATACCAAATAATTAATGAACAAATGAATTCAAATTGAATAATTTTGAGAGCTAAACTATTCGCGTTATTTCTTGTTATGCCGTCCTTATCCTTGTCATTTCCTATTTCAACTAAAGCGTCATAAATATTACCTAAACTACACATTAAGGGTTTTAAAGCTTCTATACGGCTTTCCCATCTTGTCGTACAGAGTGGCTTCAGAGTTAATGTTTACACATTCTTTTTCAAAATATCCCATCTTGAAACAGAACTAGAAAAAAATACATATAAACATTGGACAGTATCAAAAAAATTTACAGCTTGAAGTGAACATTGAACTGAATCCAGAAGGACCAGGTTAGCTGAATGTGATGCACATGGCACGAAAAATGCTCGGGGTTCTAAATGTTAAATCTGAGCTTGCATTCCAATGTTTTTTCCCTTCATATTTGAGCCATTATCATAGCCTTGTCCTCTGCAATCACTAATTGAAAATCCTAGAGAAGTTAGTCGGTCTAAAACTAAATTCGTTAAGCCCTTACCCGTAGTATCTGTTGCTTTTAAAAAACCCATAAAAAGCTCCTTAATTTCATGTTTGTTTTGATTTCTATGAAGAACTCTAACAATAAGTGATAATTGTTCATTGCGGCTCTGATCTGGAGTACAATCAACAATTATCGAAAAATATTTTGCTCCTTTTATCATATCAGAGATTTTATTTTGAATAACTTTAGAAACGATTGAAATTAGCTCATTCTGAATGCTTTTATGCAAATATTTGTTTTGCGTCTCATTATTGGTAATGCGTCGTAGGTGCTCTGAAAGAACACTGTCAAATTCAGCAATGGCTTCTACTAATTTGAGAAAATTACCATTATTTTTCTCATATAACCTGTCTGACCCACCCCTGAATGCCAAAGATTGCACTGAAAGGAATTTTACAAGAATAATAAGCCGTTTCAACACATCTCTCCAATGTTGGACTTCTTTAGACATTGGCGTATTCAGTGTTTGGTGCAAATGCTCTTGCGAAAGTGCAAATGCAAAATATCGTAGCTTTTTAGTGAAATTTAACGGCAACTCTGTGTATTTTGTTGTTGGATTTTACAAAAAAGCTACGATATTTTGCATTTGCCTTTTCGCAAGAGCATTTGCACCAAACACTGAATACCGCCATTGTATTTTGAAGAATGCAATCAATTGTGGAATTTTTGGAAAGTCTTAATTCAAATTCCTTCCACTTTTTAAAACTGTCTACGTGAACGGCCCCCTTTTCATGTTCCATAAGAACCCTACCTACATGATTCCAATTTCTAAATCCTATACTACTAATTGGGATTTGAGAACTTTGCATAAATAACAGCAAAAACAAAAAATGGAATCATTTGAAACTGAATATACTAACCACGATCTTACAATTGTTTCACCATTTGACAAAAGCCTTGTAAAATTATTGTTATTAAATTTCCTACCTGACGTAACCGGATAACAAATTTCTTTGTTTTGTTTGGGGCCTTTTTCTACAAGGAGGGTTAAAAGTCTATCATTTAAAGCTGGCCAGACAGCCGGATCATCTAAATCTATATCTAAACTAATTGGCAGAGTTTCTGAAATCGTTTCAGAAAATGAGACCCCAGCCTGCGCAGATACACCTAACACAGGTGTGTTTTCATCACAACCTAGATTATTTTGTGGTGGTGTATTATCAATAACATTGATACTTTCAATATTATTGGAAATATTGATTTGATTGGTTATGGCTTGTTGTTGTTGGTTTACGTTTCCATCCAAAAAAAATGTATGCAGAGCATTTTGTTGTTTTTTAGAAGATAACAACATTTGCTTTTTTTTGTCTGAAAGCGTGACCAGACAATTTGCGCTTTGGCGACATTATATTTAGGTATAAATAATAAATATATTTATAGTTAAATCAAAAACTATTTATTTTACAAGTTTTTAACTACCAAAAAAAACACACCAATAAATTACACCCGCCCCACTGAGAGTTCTTGATAGACTAAAATTTTTGTCGAAAATTTAGACAAATATGTTTTCATTTCATTTCTTATATGAAAAAAAAGCTCACAAGCATATCTGTTACTATTGGTATAAATGAGAGAATGAGTGTAACTGATATGCAGTGGTGCCAGACAAAAATTTCAAAAAAACGTAAAAATTTGAAAATAAAATCGTCAAAATCGTCAAGAATTTCAAAAAAATCGTCACAACTAAATACATTAAAAAACCCAACTTCCAGTTAAAATAATACAATATTTGTTGATTAAAATCAATTCTCTATACCAAAGAACATTGCAACGACTTTATTAAAATACTAAAACATTTAAAACATAAAATAATAGGTCAAAATAAGTAACTAGTCATTTATTTACATTTCGGTCAATATAGTTTTTAAACTGGACCTACATAGCGTTATGATTCTTTGCATTTTTAGCAAATATCAGGGCATGGAAAAATACTAACAAGTGAGGTATCTTTACACGGACCTTCAGATCGTAATGAAACTTTTATAACATAGGGCAAAAATAAAAAACTTTTGTTAAGAAACTTAGTTGCGAAATCTAATATTTAGGGGTTAAAAACGTTTGGGGGGTTTTAAGTTTGTTTAAAACTTTTTTGTTTAAGAACTTGAATAGATCTTTAAAATACCTTTCGTTTGGTATCCATTTTGTGTATATTTTCTTGAAAACCGACATAAAAATGGCTAAAAAAAAAAATTTTGTCACTTTTGACCCCACGTTTTAACCCCTAAACATGAGATTACGCAACTAAAAAAAATTTGTTCCAAAGTTATATGTTCTCTACAACACATTTTAGTTTGGTTAGGATCTAACGGTCTGCGTAAAGATACTTCCATTGTAATGAATGTGATAAAAAATTTCCGAATTGTTAAAAAAGTTCAAGCACCAAACGCGGTAAATTTTTTTTATATTAAAAGTAGTAATATTTATCCAAAATTAAAATAGTTTTATTTTGTCATTTTCATAAATAATCTTCAATACAAAATTTCGATATATTTGCATTATTTAGGGACTGTATTTTTTTAAAATATCCTTTCCAATGAATTTTTTACTTTGGCTTTGTTAAAGTTTATTTGGTTAAATTTTCGTTCATGATTTGTTGTTGTAGGGACCAAAATACATTTTTGTGGATCTCGCAAACTAATGCATAAAAAAAGTAAATATGGATATAAATTATTTCTCTTACCAAGCCATAACTATAATCTAAAAATTACATTATTCTTGCTGACACTTAAGAAGTTGTCGTGATTTTCTTTTGTTCAAAATTGGGCGAAAAGCATCTTAACTTCAAAACATCTTATTTAGACTTAAACGCTTTGATACTAATGCCAAGAATATGCTTTGTGTCAAATTTCACAAAATCCGTATATTTGTTTTCAAGATAAGATGCTGTTTTTTGAAGTTATCGTGATGGAAACCTACTTTTTTGCACCCAAACTGTACAAAGCATACAAAAAGTTTCTTTCCATATAATTTAGTAAATTTAGAAATAGCTTAATTTTTAATTATAAAACACTAATTTGACGCATTTATGGTGGATTTCGTAAAGACCTTCTGTAGGCGGTCTTAGGACTTAAAGGAAAAAAATGCGAAACATTTATTTTCTCCATTTTAATCTTTGATGTTTGTTTTTTATTTTTTTAAAAAATCACTTGTTTCACCGCGAAACCTCTAATGTTGTGCTTTCTTTTAGATATAATAATATCGATAAATTGTGCATTCATTTTTAGTAGTGTGGAAAATTTATAATTTCGATACCACAAAGTATATTTGCAAAACATCAAAAGAAAGTGTTTCCAATGTTATTAAAATTTATTGTGTTGCATATTAAAATAAATAAAAAACATTAAAAAGGTAGAATGATTAAAAGGTACTAAATTGGTCACGAGGGGTACTACGGTACTTTTGAGAATGGAAAAGTACTGAAAATTGTAGCAAAGTACTGAATTTTCCATGCCTGTCATAAATAGAGTAACAGCTCTTTTTAA
The DNA here is from genome assembly GCA_956483585.1 of Gymnocheta viridis. Lineage (NCBI taxonomy): Eukaryota > Metazoa > Arthropoda > Insecta > Diptera > Tachinidae > Gymnocheta > Gymnocheta viridis. Next base: position 71,694,013 of record OY101440.1, read on the forward strand.
TATTTTTCCTTTAAAATAAAAGAGAAACTTATGTTATTTTATTTTGGTGAGAAATTTGTATGAAGAAAGAGAAATTTATATTTTTATATCATCGATATTGAAAAATTCTTTATGAACAGTAAAAATTTGCTGTGCTTGAGGGGTTTTTTTTTCATATAAGAAACGGAAGGGTTGTTATCGATATTTTTCTTTTCTATATTACCTTTGAACAGTGTTCAAATTCTGTGCAATGACAAAAAATTTTATATTTTTCCTTTTTAACATATTTTTTTACACAGTGAAAAAATATTTTTGCAGAATTTCGGTATTAAATTTAAAAAAAAAAATTTAAATTTATTTTTATTAATTAGATTTTGGCGCCCTCCAATTTAAGCGCCCCGTCAAACTGTTCATACTGTTCCATAGAAGCGCCGGCCCTGGATATATCATTCACAAATCGAACAAGAAGACGAGAATAATGGCAACTGCATGGACTATAATCGGATGCTTTTCGTAATAACTTAGACCTGGGGTGGATTCGAGTCTACCACTAGCGCGAATTAAACCTTCCTCATCTAAAAACGGATTCAGGTTAAGAATGGAACTAGCAGAATGTATTGGCTGTTTTGACAAAAGTGCTTTATATTCTTTCGGATACAAGTGTTTTTGATATACAATGATTAGCCGATTACGTGCAGCGTTGATCTCGGCACTTGTAATTAATCGTGAATCTTTATGAAAACTAATACAGTATTTGGGATGAGTTCGGTAATAAAATATATATACGTAGGATATAACTCGCATTGCCTTAGCGTATGATGAAAAACGTTCAAGAATATCATTAAAATTTTGAAAATAGGTAAAATGAACTTTAAGTGGTTTCCTTTCTACATCAGTTTCAAAAGAATTCATAGGTTTGAAGCCATTCTGGCCCATGCCACCGGAGTTTATTATCGATTATCTCTTGGGGAAAAACTCCACGGCTGGCTGAATCAGCGGGATTAAACTCTGACGCTACATGTCTCCACTGTTGTTGCTCAATTATTTGTATAATCTTAGTGTTTTAAATTTTTATTCGCATTTTTTCCCAAAATTAATATTTTACTTATTCAGTAAAACATTAACCATTTTGTTAAAAACAAATTGCAATTGATTATTAAGGGGTATAGCTTGTTCCTATGCGCATTTCACTGTTGCTAATGCAGATCATTAGGGAACTTTACCCAAATATTTCTTAGAACAACTGGAGATATTATATTAAACCTTCATTAAAACAAATGGAAAGTTTAAACAATATCAAAGTTGTAACAAGAACTCAATAATCAACCAATTGTTTTCTTACTTTACCATTACTACCTAGGCTGACTTTTTTTCAACTATAATTGTAGTTGTAAGAGGTTTGTAGAAAATGTAAAAAAAACAACTGCTATACATTTGTATAGTTGTTGTTCTTACATTTTCTACAAACCTCTTACAACTAAAATAAGTAAAATATTAATTTTGGGAAAAAGTGCGAATAAAAAATTTAAAACACTAAAATTTGAAAGATTCCCATTTGTATAATCTTTGAAACTCTGTTCGCTACGAACGTCGACCATGAACAGGGGGGCTTAGCTAATCACGAAAGGTCGATAGTGGAATCAGTCCAGCAATAAATGGAATAATGGTCGACTTCTAACTTTGGAATTAGATTTTCAACTATATCGGTCAATAGAACTGCTCCACAAAGTTCTAATCGCGGAATGGATAGAAATTTAACAGGAGCAACCTTGGTCTTTGACGATAATAAGTGAGTAAATATTAATTTACCCAAGCTACCCGAATATATAATACGGCTGCGTATGCTTTTTCTGAAGCATCGCAGAATCCGTGGAATTGAATTTCAGCTTGAGGAATAAAATGCAGCCATCTCCGAATCTGTATGTTGTTTATCGCAGAATAATTATTTTGAAATGATAACTTCATTTTTTATTTTGATTGCTTCTGCGATAGAATGTGCACCAGCAAGGACATCGTCAACATACATGTAGTTGCGAAGAACATTACTAGCAGCCGGATAAGATGGCTTCACATCATCAGCAAGCTGTTGTATCGTTCGAATTGCTAAATATGGAGCGCAATTCACTCCAAATGTTACTGTCTTCAATTCGAATACATGGACAGTGTCGTCGGGATTGCTTCGATATAGAATTCTTTGGAATGGCGTGTGTTTGGGACTTACTAGAATTCGTCTGTACATCTTCTGGGTGTCAGCGTTAAAAGCATATCGGAAAAATCGCCATTTGAGGATTAACAGAGTTAAGTCATTTTGTAAAATTAGACCAATATGCAGTATATCGTTAAGACTTAATCCATTTGAAGTCGCCGAAGAAGCATTAAAAACCACTCGAACCTTTGTGGTAGTGCTGTCTTGTTTAATGACAGCATGATGAGGTAAATAATAGTGAGGCTAGATTTTCTTTATATCTGGGGACGGAACCGCAACCATGTGATCTAATTGTTCATATTATTGAACGACTGCATCGTATTCTTCTTTAACCGATGGAGTTCGAAGCAATCTTGCTTCATTTCTTAGAAACGGTGTCATAGCACAAGTCCTTGAATGCCCGATACTGATTTCTTCGGGATACCATTCCTTAAAAGGCAATGAAACTTCGTATCTACCACTTTCATTCCTCTTTATTGTTTTTACATAGAGATCTTCACAGAGTTGGTCGGCTGGCCTTATAAGGAAGCCGTAGGAGGTTGAATAAACGATCTGAAACTAAAGTTCCTGACTGAATTACTCCCGCTGTTGAGCTGGAAACGGACTGTCTATGATGAGAGCTCAAGTCAGTAGAAAACGGAGGTGAGCTGGGATTCAACTTAGAATTTAGGTTCGGGTTGACTGTAGGCAAAATACTGGAGTCACTATTTTCTTTATAAAGTAATGTGTTATGTCGCCTCTTGCATTTGAAACAAGTATATTTACTAGTACAATTCTGACCGTGTGTGTCTTTGCAAAACAATTTAAGCATAAGCATTGCTTTCTTATCTCAGAAATTCTCTGCGAGCTGTCCCGCTTTAAGAACTTGGGAAAACTACGAATCGTATGGGATTCATTTGGACATACTGTACATTTAAAGTTTGGACACATTTGCGGTTTTAATCTTATAGTCTCCCGATTTTAAATTCATTGAACTTTCCGCAATAGATTCTAGAGTTCTATACCAGTTTGTTAAAAATGTATCTAAAGTTGACCACTTAGGAATCGAGGTTTTATCAGTGAGACTCTGTTCCCAGAGACTAAGCGTTTTATAAGAAACAAAGAAGGGATCCCAACTGGTAACGTCGATATCATAAAGTTTAAGGATTGACATGCACGAGTTTATATCGCCTTGCAACTGTTTAATGATTTTACCTGACTCTTGACTCTGACGTGATGGACTGCAGGTTGAATAATATTTGCAGTTGGCCATTAATAAGCACCCTTCTGTTTTCATACCTAGCTCACAAATTTTGCAATGCAAGATCAAAACCTTCATTCGTCAGTGGGCTCTTTTGAGCAAGGCACCGCGGCTCGTCTACGGTTTTCTTGATAAGATGCAAAAGTTTTTATTTCGGTATTAATAAAAAAAGAGGATTACATCACAAAAACGGAACAGCTAATAGACGATACTAAATGCAGGAAAACTAGAAAGGATCCTACGGATGAGTACCAAGCCAAAGTGAAAGAACTAATAAAAAAAAGGCAACCAAAGTAATAAAACCAAACATAGCACACACGTTAACACTCATGAACCCATCAGCCCCATCTATGATCGCACTACCGAAAATACATAAAATGAACACACCTATGAGACCCATAATTAACTACAAATCTGCTCCAAGTTACAAATTATCGAAATATCTAAAAACAATACTGAAAGATACCTTGAGCCTAAAAAACAAACACACAATAGCCAACACCACGGAATTAGTTACAAAGCTAGATAATGTAGAAATAACGAAAATAGTAAACTAGTCTCATTTGACGTAAAAGATTTATATCCATCAATTCCAACAACGGAGACAATAAACATTGTACATAAAACACTACTCAACAAAACAGAAAACGTAGAATTTTCCAATCAACTCGTAAACACACTGAAAGCCACACTAGAACAGAATTACTTTAAATTTAACAATAGCATATACAGACAAACTAACGGACTAGGAATGGGAAATCCAACATCAGCAATCCTCATGGAGGTGTTTATGCAAAATCTAGAAGAGAAATACGTAGATGATCTAAAAACCAATTTCGGGGTAACATTCTATGCAAGATATGTCGACGATATTATATGTATACTGGAAGGAAATAGAGAAGAACAAGTTCTGGAGCTCCTGAATAAGCAACATAAAAGTATTAAATTCACAATGGAAGTAGAAGAAGACGACAAAATAAATTACCTAGACCTAACAATTAAAGCAAATAAGAGTTTAAATAGAGTTGAATACGAAATATACAGAAAACCAACGGCCACAGACACAATAATACATAATTCATCGAACCATCCTCAACAACACAAGAACGCGGCAATTAGACAATTAGTAACAAGACTTGAACGAATACCACTAACACGTGAGGCCTATAAGAAAGAGATAAAAACAATATATGACATAGCAGAAAACAATGAATACAAAAAAGAACTAGTAGACAAAATCCGAAATGATATCAAAACAAATAAAGAACGGAACAGAGAACAGGAGCAAGAAAATGGAACTTGGGCTACTTTAACGTATATGGGCAAATCAACATACAAACTAGCAAAATTTTTTAGAAAACACAATATTAACACAGCATTCCGAACAAAAAACAATTTGGGTAGAATACTACGAAATAGCACAAACGAAACGGACCCCCTAGATAAGCAAGGAGTTTACAAATTGACTTGCTCATGCAAACATAGCTACATCGGACAAACAGGACGGAAAATAAAAACAAGATTTCGGGAGCACATAAGAGACTACAACAAGAAACTGAAACAACCAGGAGCAACGCCAGAATCAAATTTCGCGAACCACATATTCAACAACAAATGTACACCAAGACACATCAGACAAACAGTTGAATTACTGCATTTACAGCACAAAGGACGGCGACTGAACGTATTAGAAAACATGGAAATATACAAACAAAAAACGTTTGACGGAAGAATTATAAACGAACAAATAAACACTGCGTCAGACATAATATTTGAACCGCTAAAACATTTTTACACAAAAGAAAACAATAACCCAAGAAAACCAGACAACACAACAAACGAACAAAACCAAAAAGAAACCCAAAAACGTACAATCACAGACTACTACCTACACAAAGATAAAACACCTAGCAAAGGATCACTCAAATAATAAACTGTAACGGTAAACACAAGAGACTAACAAGAGAAAAATTAAACGAACAAGAATCAGGTAGATATAGAGCACACAGGAATATATACGAACGAGAGAGAGCCACACTCGAATATATACGAACGAGAGAGATGCAGACACGAACAAGAGAGAAAGAGAGGAAAAGAGGTTAGGTACACAAGGAAACTATACAAAAGACAAGGGACAACACAAAAAAACGATTAGTTACTGAGAGAACACTGAAGATGGCACATAGCCGAAACCGGTCTGTTTATCAACCAAATTTGACGTGGGATGACGGAAATTCATTCCAAATTGCATCAAACCCCGTCGGAAGAAAAACACAACACTTAAAAGTTTTTCTATTGGAGTAAGTTTCGTGTTCTTAATATACATATATAGCAGTGAATAAATCACGGAATGTTGGACAAGGTAAGTTTGTAAGTGTAAGTTTTCTCTTAATTGCGATTTTTATATAAGGAGAATTTTAATGTAATGAGCATATGAGCAAGAAAAACAATTGGAGTATATTGTTATCCAGTTTAGTGTTGCCGCTTTTCGATTGCTATGACTCTAAATTTGATAGTTTGAAGAATTTATGGAGCTTTAGTCGATGTTAAAATACGAATGTTTTCTTTGCCCTTTATTCATACTACAAATTAGTAGAAAATCCCCTTTTATCCATAAAACAAAATTGAATAGTTTAACTTTTAATTGTGTACATTAAATGGCTTAAGCCCCAGCTTTAATTGGTTTTTTTTGGCAATCTTCTTATTGTACAACGTTGACAAAGCGTAGAAAACGAATTCACTGACAACACTGCTGTACTGATTCTTGTGGTAGAAGAAACAAATATTATGTACGTACATATAAATTCTCTTATGTTGAGTTTGCAGTGGCATGAGGGATACTATTTGCATATCAATACTAAGAGAAATATTATACAATTTGTTGTAAGAGAATATACATATGTACATGATCGCTCACACATACATATGCAGCCTAATGTTCGTATTTAACATATATCTGTACATATGTACATATATATATTGTAAGACACCCTATATGCATAAAAGTTGTATCATATGGGATAATAAGGCTACTAAAGAGCTACCAATTCACCTTCGAAAACTTGAGTACGACTCACCAATTTTAGTTTTATAATCCTTTTTATTAATATGGAATTTGGATTTACGCCTTTGACAATCTTCTTCCTTTCCTTCTTCCTTGCCAAACACGGGTGAATATTCGGAACTTATATTTATTTTTATTTGTTCCCGGTCTTTTATCCCTTTACAGTATTACTATTTTTTTTTTAATATTTCTTTAGTAATTTAATATTTATTTGCAACATTAATTTAATTTGATTTAAATTATGAAATATCTTTCAATTTCATATAAAATTGCACGTGCATAACTAGTTAAGCAAAAATATATTCATGAAGACACTTCCAGAAAATAATTTTTGGCAAGCCACTATCAAACGTATTATAGACATACATGCGTACTTATATAAAATGCAATAACAAACAAACCTGTTTTTAGTTGTTGCTGTATAATATTAACGATATAATTGATTATTGATGATGTCCAGTGAGTAGAAATCCCAGAGCAATTGTGATTATATTCTCCACACTAATTTTTCCGGTTCCAAGGACCATGTAGAAATGTATGGGGGGTTGGTGGAGATGAGAAATCTGGATAGACGGCAAATGACTCTGAGCGCAAATAAATTAATCGATGATTTATTACTCAGAAATGATATATAAAATATACCAAAAATGAAATGAAGAATTAAACCAAAAATAATTAGGAATAATGTATATTTTATTTAACAATTTCTTGGACGATGATCTTACTAGTATGGTGGCTCGAATCAGAAAGACAGCACATTTTTATTATTCGTCGGAAGTAACATCTACGACCGATCTCTTGAGTTTTAGACGTATAAATTTAGAACATATTGACTTATTGAGATAGTAGACCTCGATAACTTTTACGTTTCTACACTACAATATGTCGCAAATAAACTAACTGGGAATTAGGGGTTTCATGACGTGATTGCAAATATAAAGTATAGAATTTGACATTAATAAAAAGACTACGCGAGCACAACAGAAGAAAAATTTCTAGATGTTTTTCAAAACAGTAGAGGTATCGTTTTAACATTTTATGTACATTAATCAACTTTAAATTTATAATAAAAGTTTATATAAATTATTTATAATGTTTATTTTGGACTTATATAGAAACCTACGTCTACTTCATTAAGACTTCTTTATCTAGAGTAAATTTGAACCACATTAATCTGTGTACCCCTCCTCATTCCCTTTACCACAATAATTTCAAGGTTGGGCGGGGACAAAGTCAGCCTCTGCAGTAAAGTAAGAAAGTTAACCCAATTGCTGGATTATTGAGTTATTGTTTTAACTTTGATATCTTTTAAACTTTGCATTAATTATTAATATTGATATTCCTAATCACTAGTGTCCACCGTCAAAGATGATAAAATTGAACAAAGAACGCTGATGAGATGGTGTAGCGACCTCGAAATCAGTACTGATCCGTTCTGCTAGTGTGATGAATAATAAAATTGCTCCATATATAGTACTCTTGTAATACTATTAACAAAGTATGAATTTGTAATTCATGCGTTTTTATTTTATTTTTAACTAATAAAAGAACTCAAACAAGTAAACGTTATCGAAAATGTCGAAACGTAACAATATATATTCATTAATTATAATGAATGTTTAATATAATCAGCAGTGATGCCAGATTAGAATTTTTGAGGCTAGATTTATTCTTTTTTCTTGTCTTTTAGTTTTGAAATTAACGTATAGCTAGTTGGCTTTTTTAAGCCTTTTCTATTTTGAGTTTAGCCTTATGAAGGCAAATTTTTTTGTACTAAACCCAAAAAATCATCTTGAAATATTGAAAAATTAATCCAATATGCAAACGTAAGTACACTGAAGGCAAAATTACATTGATTAAAATCCAATGGCAAAAGCTTTTAAATTGGAAATGGACATATGCTGAGTAAACAGCTGAGTCCTGGTTGGAGGACTGACAGTTTAAGAAAAAAAATTCATTTCATAATTTGTATTGAGCAATCTACGAGGGCGGATTGATATTGAAGCTACTTAGCGCTAGATGGTAGCACAAAATTTTTAGAAATTGCGATCTGTCAATCGTCAGCTGTTAAAATTTTACCCAAATTCATTGATTAGTTTATTTGTTGTAGTCGTTTGAAGTAAGCAACTTTTGTGTTTCTTGAAAAGTGGAAAAAGTGAATTTCGTGCAGTGATTAAACACTATTATTTGAAAGGGAAAACGGCGAAAGAGACAAAAGAAAAGCTCGATAACCATTACGGTGAGCTTGTCCCGTCACATTACGTGGTAAAATATTGGATTGCTGAATTTAAACGCGTCCTAACAAGCACTGCAACAATACCATCAACCGGAAGGCCAAAAGAGGTGGTTTCTGAAGAAAATATGAAAAAAACCCTCGATATCGTTATGAATGATCCCCGAGTCTAGTTACGTGAGATTGTTGAAATGGTAAACATATCATATGAACGTGTGTTCAACATTTTGCATGAACATTTGCATATGAAAAAGCTATCAGTAAGATGGGTGCCGCGTTTGCTCAGTGTCGAACAAAAACGAGTTCGAGGGACCACTTCACAGCGGTGCTTTGACATGATAAAGCGTAATCCTGTTGATTTTTCGCTTTGATTAATAACTGTTAATGAAACGTGGGTCCACCTGAGACCAAAAATCAATCGAAACAATGGGTGTAAGTGCTCCGAAGAAGGCGAAGACAGTGAAATCGGCTTGCAAGGTTATAGCCACTGTATTTTGGGATGCACACGGAATATAGCTCATCGATTATCTTGAAAAAGGATCCACAATCACAGGAAAGTATTATCGTGCATTATTGGATCAATTGATTGATGCAATTCAAGACAACGCAACGGTTCACACAACATTAGATACGATGCTAAAATTACGTGAAATACACTTCGAATTGGTTGATCATCCACCTTATAGTCCAGATTTAGTTAGTGACTTTTTCCTTGAAAAAGTGGCTCGCAGGAAAAAGATTCATCTCAAACGAAGAAGTGATTACCGAAACTAACGCGTATTTTGAGGGGTTCCCAAAATAGTATTATTCAGATGGTATAAAAATGTTGGAATATCGTCTTACTATGTATATTGAGCTAAAAGGAGATTATGTCGAGAAATAAATGGTTTTTGAAAAAAAATTTTTTTTCCTACGTAGCACAGTGGCTGAAAATTGTTTTTCATTGGCCAATTTTTTTGTATGTAAACCTAAAAATGTATAAAAATACGGATTCGATAAGGGATTACTCAGTAATAAGTTAATCCTCTAAGTGTACGGGTAAAACATAACAGACGCAAATAAAAATATTCAGAAAAATATGGAGAGCTTCAGTTATAAAGAACTGGCCGAAGAAATTTTATAACAAAAACCAGGAAGATGTTCTTAGTTACGTTAAAATAAAATTAAACTTAAATTCGTGTAGCACCGAAATGCAAGAGCAATTATCTAATTTCGTCAAAGCACTAAAAAACGCTCCAAAGAAATTAGCTACAGTAAACAAAACTTTTATATAAAAAGTGCAAACTGGTTAGAGGGCCAACTTACTGTCGCTGCAGAAACAGCAAAGCAAGATAAGGCTGGAAGACCACGCAAATCATTAATGGGCAACTGCAGCGATAGATCTAAGAGGCGGAAACTTAAAGATATTAACGATGCAATTGGTTGTACAAATATAAAAGAATCTTTCCTACATCAATTACGATCACAGAACCAATTAACAAAAGTGGATATCATTGAAAAAGTTGTTAAAGCTAGTCGACTGAGAACAAAACGGATTCTTAAAAATATACCAACTCCGAGTGATGCAATACAGTACACAAATGAGGAGGCATTAGCATTATTTCTGGATTTGAAATTAACAAAACAGCAATATATTAAGCTCAGACTGCGTGCGATTGAAAAAGGTTCAAATATGTATCCAGCATATCATTACATAACCGCTGCTAAAATGGACTGTTTGCCATCAAAGGACACTATTACAATCACACCAATTTCGGCAGAGGTACAACTACAATCTCTACTTGATCACACAGCCGAACGGTTGCTACAATCAATAACAGGAAATGAGTTAAAGAAATATGGAAACACAAAGTTTATTCTTTTTTGTAAATGGGGATGTGATAGTTCTTCAGGACAAAAGCAATACAAACAAGTTGTATGTGAAAATATTTCGGACTCAGATATGTTCATGGTATCATTTGTACCATTGCGATTGAAAAAGATTTTGGAAGATTCAGAGCCTTCGACTAGAACAACGCCAACAATGGGTATTTGGAAAAATGAGACACCATCTTCTACGAAATACTGCAGGCCAATCAAATTTGAATTCAAAAAAGAAAATCATGATGCCATTAACAAAGAAGTTATTGATATCAAGGCCCAAATAGCAACACTACAGCCATTACAATTACAGTTAGATGGGCAGCAAATTGAAGTAAGCTACCAATTAGTGCTGACAATGATAGATGGAAAAGTAGGTCAGGCTTTGACTAACACGAAGGCTGCATCCAGCTGCCTTATATGCCAAGCAACATCAACCCAATTAAACCAAATACCGACAAAATCATTAGATAATACCGATGCATATGAATTTGGATTATCACCACTACAAGCAAGAATACGACTTATGGAACACATACTAAAAATCAGTTATGATTTGGATTTCGGGTCTTCAGGATCAATAAGAAACAACGAAACCAACAAAGAGTTAAGAAGTTCAAAAAAGAAACATGTTCAAGATGAATATCGCAAATTTGGATTGATTATAGATCAGCCAAAACAAGGGTCAGGCAATACAAATGATGGCAATACCGCAAGAAGATTCTTTTCAGATCCAGAAACAGCATCTGAAATAACAGGAATGGATTTAAACCCTATTTTCAGATTTAAAATAATCCTAGAAGTACTTGCGTGCAATGAAGAAATTGACTCTAGAAAATTGGGAGATTATGCTAAGGAAACTGCAAAAATATATACAACCAACTACCCATGGAGAAATATGTCTGCAACAGTTCACAAAATCCTTTATCATGGAGAAGATGTCATTAAATATCATTTGGTGCCACTTGGAGATCTATTAGAGGAGGCTCAGGAAAAAAGGAACAAGGATTACAATACTAGAAAAATTTCACGAAATTCAACAAATGAAGATCTATTTAATATATTATTGGCAACGTCAGATCCGTTTATCTCCAGTATTCGAAATCAATGGAAAGTGGAACATCGGAATTTAGATGAAGAAGCCAAAAAACTACTAAAGAACAGAGATAGCACAGAACATAATATGGAATATTTGCAATCAATATTTAAGTCAAATGAATAATAATTATCATTGCCTTTCATTGTTATTTAAGTACGAAAAACATAGTATTAGTAAAAAATTATAATAAACAGAACCTACGATTGTTACAAATGCTATTAAAATTTATTGAAGTTTTATTTTTAAAATGTTTTTAAAATTATCAAATTTGACAGCAAAAAATAATAAATTTTTCTGTAGTAATAGCAATATTTTTAGATAATATTATTAAATTTTTTTTTTAAGTGTAACTATTCTTTGAGTGTAAACAAATTAGCAAATTTGACAGCAAAAAATTTTTAATTTTTCTGGAAAAAAATCTCTAGTTGATTTTACAATTTTTTTTAGTGTAAAATTTTTTTCAGTGTAACATTAAAAAAATTCCATTATTACAAAAAATATTTATAATTATTAATTTCCAAATATTAAATTTTTAATAAATTAAAAAATAATAAACCCATATTTCACTCTAAAAGTTAAAAAAATTCAAAAGTTCAACTTTGACCTAGAATTCCTTAAAAACTCCTCAATCAATTTTAATGTAATTTAAACTGAGTCAAGATGAACTAAATATCTATCCAATAAAATAAAAATTACTTCAATATTTTGATCGGTTCAAAAGTTACAGAATTTTGGCCAATGAAAAACGATTTTCAGCCACTGTGCGTAGGTAGCTTCAATGTCAACCCGCCAATAAGAGCTTTAATTTTGATATTAAACAAGTAAGAGAGATATAATCGGCTGTGCCGAATCTTATATACCCTTCACCATAGTATGGAGTGACGAAAGAAGTCACAATCACGAAAATTCACGCCCACGAAATACGAAAAAAATTAAAAAATAATAATTTAAATGGAAAAAATTACATTAAAGCAAAAAAAATGCCACTCACCGTCTCACGGACGCACCCCCACGTGATGGAAAAAAAAAATTAATCACAATCACGCATTAATGGTTCTAATCTCTATTTCATATTTTTATAATGCACCCCAGGCAAGAAAGTGTTACAAATTTTTTACGAAATTCATAATTTATGGGTGACTTCATAAATACAGCTTGCAAAGCAACACTGGAAGCATGAGTTTACAAGGCATTCTAGTGTTGCTTTGCAAACTACGTTTATGAAGTCAGCCATAAATTATGAATTTCGTAACAAATTTGTAACACTTTCTTGCCTGGGGTGCATTATAAAAATATTAACATCCCCTTATTAACACTTATATAATTTTTCGCACATCCAAGAAGTGTTTCAACGCCTTTATCAAAAAGCCAGTGGTCTTCGACTAAACAAAGAAATGATTTGAAACGTAAGAAAAGTTTTAATATGAAGAAATTCTCCCAAAATAGATAAAAAATGTCGACACCTATTACATAAATCTGCTAGTCTAATGATTAAAATGTTCCAATATTATCTTCATATTGAAAGTAATTTAAAGCTATCAAAAATTCTAAAAAAAAAAGAACGAACTTTTTCAAATGAAAAGTAAAGGTAATAAAAATAAGTAAAATGTATCAAAAATTAAAAAAAATTAATAAATGTTTGGTCAGGATTTGAAACCGTATCCTACCCGGTGGCACGGTTTCGATTCCTGAACACAAAAAAAGCTATTATATGGAATTTTTGATACATTTTAGTGGTTTTTATTACTTTTTATTCGAAAAAGTTTGTTCCACAATTTACTAGAAAAACCAGGGCACAATCTCATTTATAATATTTTTTTTTAATTTTTGCGTCTTTTCCAATTTTATGAACGATAAAAGGTTTATTTTTCAAATATATTCAATATGTTATCAGGTAGGATTTTGTACAGTGATCAAATAATTATATAATGAAATCAGTAAGTTATCGACGTTTTTATTTGATATAATATAATAATAACACCAAAAATAAAAATAACTTGACGGTGTAAGAATAATTTTTTAAATTATAAAATATAACAACATATTTTAATTTATTATTTTAATATAATTTTTTCTTTGAAACTCGTATGATGTACGTATGTATGTAAACTAGTAGTATTCTGATAGTTGTCTTTTTAAAATTTTGTTAACTTTTCCATTTACTTATCTGTATTGCGGTTGGACCAGACGATAAAGGTTTTGGTTCAATGTAACCTGTATATTTCTGATATAGCAACACAATGGAATTTCAACCTCAATTGATTGAAAAGATACGAATTCGGTCATTTATATTCAGCCTGTTAAGAAAACAGATAGATTTAATTAAAAACATTTCTTATATAAATCTTCTTCTGTGTTTACTAAGTAAGACAGAGATCTAAATATGAAAAATTACGATCAAATCGCAAACAGAAAGCTTTTTGCTCTCAAATCCAACCCATAATTCCGCTTATTTTCGTAATATTTTACCATTAATTCCGTAGTGCGTGCGACCAGTTAATTTTATATGAATATGAAGAAATTAATTTTTTATCTCCTAAGATCTTAACTTATCATTTGGTATATGTTGAACTATTATCGCTACGCTTTACAAATGTTTTGGAAATTTTCCCCAAACATTCCGATCTAAAAATCCAAAGTTCATATGTATGTATACGATATGAACTGATTGTTCAAAAATATTTGATGAATTGCGAACTATTCTTAGAATACATTTTAATTAAGCCCACATTAAATTATTCAATTGGATAATGCAATCTAGAAGCTAAATATAAATTTGTGGAAAGTAGGTATTTGCAATACTTTTATTCAATATACAAATGCAATTGAAATTTTTATTCCAAATACAAAATAGTTTTTAATAAAAGTTTAATTTTCACAATGGAAATGATATTTTTTAAGTTTTTTTACTGTATAATTTTGCTGTTTTTTAATCAATATTGAATCATAAATACAATTTTCCTGATGTTCTCATATTTTTAAGAATTTTTTGCATTTTAGAGATTTTTGGCTGTCGATTGCCAATTATATAATTTTTTTAAAATAAATTTTGGGAATAATTTCCAATATTTTTTGCAGTTGCAATTTTTAGAATATGCGCTATTTTCGCGGGGGTTTCAATTTTTTAGTTTCTTTGCTAATTACATTTTGGAGCTTGATATCAAATTAAATTTTTACATCATACTTTGTTTTTATTTTATAGAAAAGGCAATTAATTGAAGTGCTGTTGAAGATTAACTCACTGATGTTACAGAATGAAAGAAACATTTGTCATCAAATTTTAGCCAGGAAGAGATTTTTCTGCTTTGTTATGTGTTACTAAGTATCCAAACATTTTAATTGTCAAAAGATTTGTTATCACATTGTACAAATACAAATATATACAAATACACCTGAATATAGAAAATAATTAAAATTACACAAGTATAAAACAGGATATAAGCATAAATTTTACCTGTCTTCTGAAATCACAAATAGTCATAAAAAATGAAAAATTAATACATTTTTAAAACAAAACTAAAATTCAATTTCATTGATTTTGTATATCTACTCGTACATAGTGTCTTGACGATCCATTACATTTCTTTAATATAAAATATAAGCGATAAAAATACTGTAATATGCATGGCATGTTATTATATTAATAAATGCACTAAAATAAGTTTAAAGAAACAAACAAAAACAAAACAACAAAAAATTGCTTTTAGATTGTTTAGTTTACACATGTGCACATGTGCCCATCCATGAACGCATTTCAGTATGTGTGTAATATATGTGTGACAAAAAGGGAAGATTTACAACACCCACACCAATTTCCATCAAGAATTTTAAATTTTAGTATTTTATAATAAATAAGATATATTATGTTCTTAAACGCGTAACATAGACAACTGCTCTGTGGTGTACAAGAAGCGGTCGTGACTACAAGCCATCAGGTTGTGGGATTGAATCCTCACGCAACTTTTTAAAAAAAATTTTAAAGGTAAAATTATTTCGAATGCCATTTTTTTTTTGCTCATATTTTAGTCGTTAATGGACCGACTTCAATTATTTTTAGTCTAAACCTTCGTAGAGCTCCATACAAGAGATCTGCTTCATAAAATTGACCGTAGGACAGTTGGGGACATAAAAAACAACAGAATAGGAAATATAACAAAATATTTGACGTGGGATGACGGAAATTCATTCCAAATTATAACAAAAAAAGTCTTTTGGCTATATCTCATTAATTATTGGACCGAGTTTTGTTATTTGCAAATCGAACAAATTTATGAAAAATTCCAAGAGAATGGTATAAAATTTATTTCTCTATGTTGTGTTGTGGGCTTAATTCTAACTACACCAAAATGTAGCAGACGGACATCGCTCATTCGACTTTTCTATTTATAAGGATCCAGAATATATATACTTTATGGGGTCTTAAATGAATAATGAAGAAATTACATACGAAATGACAAACCTATATATCCCCTTTCCAAATTTTTTAGTGAAGGGTATAAAAAGAGTATTCTTTTTCATTTATTTATTTATTATACAAGGTGGCGCAAAAGTAGTCCTCCTATCAGAAAATGCTATAAATTTTGCGATTGGCCCCTAATGTCAGTTCTGTTTTGACATTTGTGTAGTAAACACATGCGAAATACACGTTAATAAACAATGTTACGCTACACTGCTCCAGAACGCGGAATATTGGTGACTATTTATTTGACCAATAATCGGTCGGTGACTTTGGCACAACGTGAATTTCGTCGCAGATTTCCTGGCCGTTGAACGCCTACTGGTGAAACACTGCGACGTTTAGCCGCTCGCCTCGAAGAGACTGGCACAACACGAGATGCTGCCAGGCGTGGCAGACCCCGGAGTAGCCGTTCTGCAGAGAATATTGCTGCTGTACCCGAGGATGTCATGGAAGCGCCGTCAAACGGTTACTGTGAATGGTGAGCGGTACAGAGCAATGATTAACGAGTTCTTTTTGCCGCAACTTGATGAATTGGGATTGGAAAACATGTGGTTCCAACAGGACGGTGCAACGGCACACACTGCACGTGCCACAACCGATATGCTGAAGGATGGATTTCCCGGGCGCCTAATCTCCCGTTTTGGCGATTTGCACTGGCCAGCAAGATCGCCTGATTTGACCGCTGCAGACTTCTTTTTGTGGGGCTTTTTGAAGTCGCGGGTTTATGTCAAGTCTCAGACTCTTGCATATCTTGTATATCGAATTCCTGTACCACAAGATTTAATGTTATATTTAAAGTACAAGAAAGCAATGATTATAAGTTACATTAGAATATCACACATTTGTATAGATGAAGTTAAATTAAACTATAAATTATTAACATTGTAACAGTGATAATTTACTATAGTGCAAAATAATTAAATAAGAAATTCTTAAAACTACTTGCGTTGCTATTAAGTTGCTGAGCTTGAGGAAGACAATTCCAAAGGCGTGACGCATTCCGATACAAGAAGGCGGTGCATGGGAATTATGATCTTTTTCTCTCTAAGTGATCTGGCAAACCTAATTTTATCACTAAGATATCGTGGAATCTCCGAATAAATAATTTTATGCAATAGTAAGAGTACACGAATATTTAAAAGATTGTTAAATGAAACGCCGTACTGTTTTGAAGAGACATGTGACACATGATCATATTTTCTCAGGCCATACATATCTTACAATATTATTATATAAAACGGTCAGCTTCCTTTTGCTAACAGAATCGCAATTTGCGAAAAGTTCACAACCATACATTAAACCTGGCAGAAGATAAGATTTTGCAATCATATGTCTAATATTTAAAGGAGTATAGTATTGCGTCGACGAATGTATTAACATGATTTGTGCAAGTAAGGTTATTATTGAAAATCAGCCCAAGGTTTTTGGCAGCATATGTAGAATTGATTTTTTCTCCGTTTATTAAAATATCAAGACCGATATTAGCATGGTGAACTTACGAGGGTTTAAACAAAGTCCATTTGCCATGGCCCAACAGTAGATTCGATCCAATTTATCGTTGAGTCTCAGAATGTTTTCACTGCCAGATTGCACTGAACTACTTAAATATAACTGCACATCATCTGCGTACATGTGAAATTTGCAGTGTACAAGATTTTTTGGGAAATCGTTTACATAAATTGTAAAAAGAAGTGGTCCAAGAATGGACCCTTGAGGTACTCCTATAAATAAACTTAATGAGGAAGATTGGGTATTGTTAGAATGAACAAATTGCGAACGATTTGAAAGGTACGAAAATAAAAGCCGTGTTGAAGTTTCGGAAAAGTTAAAAAAGTGCCTAAGCTTCATCGAAAAAATGCTGTGATCAACCGTGTCAAAGGCTTTTGAATGATCAAGAAGGACCAAGAAATTTAATTTACCTTCATCCCGCCGTATATTTTCAGATACATCCAGTAGCGCAGAAACACAGCTATGATTTGTACGAAAACCTGATTGCCTATCTGATAGCAAATTATTATCACTGATGTATGATGATATTTGAAAATGAAGTATTTTTTCCAAGACCTTAGACAGGTAACACAGTATAGATATAAGCCTAAACTCAGAATCAGGCACTATTTTCGCAAATTTAAATTTCGACGGAAAAGTGCTAGTCATTATAATACTGTTGAATAAATGAGTTATATATGGCAAAAGTACTGGCAGTAACATCTTTATAAATTTTGGATGCATGTTATCACAGCCCACTGCATTCGACTTAATTAAATTAAAACATAAAAGGACCTCGGATTGACTCACACAAGAGAATTGAAATGGCTTACTACTGATTACAGGGTTATTGGAACTTAAACTTGGAAAGTTGTAAAACATGTAATCAATTGGCACCAGAGGTGTATTCGTGAATGATCTGTTAAGGACATCGACATCTAGCTGCAAGTTGTTTACATTCTCTGTCCTACCAACCCCAATCTCTATAATGTCTTCCTAGAATCGACCGCAGAACTAAAACGTCTCCGTTTTAGCAATTCTGAAGCCAGTATTTAAATTTTTTCTAGCAGCCGTAAATTCTGCTCTCAATTCTGGGGTTCTGAAGCGTTTCCACCTAGAATACGCAATGTCTCTGGTTTTGTACTAAAGGATATTGTTTTGGAATTAATTGGTACTGTGTCGTCATATAAACGCAGTATGTTATTTTAAAAAAAAAGATACTTGCTCAACAACTGTAAGCGAATGTTTATTTAATTATAAAGAGTAGGGTATTTTATTCATAATGGAAAACAATATCAAAGTAGCCCCAAATAAAAAAAAATATATGGTTTGAATCACAAGATACCGGTAAACAATTTTGATCGGCTTTTCGAGAATTCACACGGTCGGTAAGCTTTTCACCTAAAAGTCTCGTTACTAGTGTGTCACGTAGCTCCAGCTTGTTGAAAATCAACGTCACTGACATTAATATCCTTATTCAAAATATGGTTAAGTCTCGTTTGTGGAATGTCTAATTCTAAAGGTCGACCAGAATTGAACAAACCTGAGATTTTCCCTACGCAACATATGGGCTACAACAGCGATAGTCTCAGTTGAGCGACGTAAACATATTTAATTTTTCACATCACTCACTGACTTGTTCCAACTTGTTAAATTTTTCCACCAGTTTTACAATTGCTGGCCGAGAAATGCTTTAGTTCTGCGCACTGTATTTTTGATTTAATACTGAATAGAAATTAAAGGAAATACCTGATATACATATATGTTTTATATTGACTTATATGAATTCAAATGTATGTATACTTTTATTAATTTGTTTTTGCTTATGTAATTGAAGTTCATAACTGATTTTTTATTAATAATATATAAAACGTTGAATTATTATAAGCCTTTTTAAGCTTTTATTTTTAGGCGATTAAGCTTTTTCAAAAAGTCGATTTAGTCTGTTATTCCATCAGCTCCTGGCAACACTGAATATAATCACCCTTATTCCAGTTGGCGACATCGACGTCACGTCAACACAACACCAAAAAATTGGGATTGTCTACCCGTTTTCGAAAACAACTGACAATTAATATTTTACTTATTCATTTTGTTAAAAACAAATTGCAATTGATTATTGAGGGGTATAGCTTGTTCCTATGCGCATTAGCAACAGTGAAAAAGTCGCCAACTTGCAATTTGTCTGGTCATTGCCCTATTTTTAGTAATTTCAATAATTTTAATTAGTTCAGCAAAACTTTATTTATTTTCTGTTTTATTTGGAAAAAGTTACAATATTATTTGCATTCTTTTTTATTATTGTTTACCATAACTTGTATGCTAAATAGCGCTTGTTTACACCTGCATTTTAAAATTAGGAAATAGCTAATATTCTGGATTGTCACAGAATCCAATGTAGTCGGAATTGGATTTGAAAAGACGACAAAAAAATACTTTTGTGTGATGAATTTCGATGCTATCGCTTTTATGTTCAATCTAGAATGACTATATGTTTTGAACATAAAACCGATAACATTGAAATTCATCAGCGCCAAGCTAAGTTCAGGACTATTCACACACTGCATGCATACATATATTACGCGGTTTTTAATTTCAATAAATTTTAACGGGCTCTCTTACAAACTTACTTATTCAGTAAAACATTTAAATTGATTATTGATAGGTATTAGCTAATTCATTTGAGCATTTATGCAATCAATAGAAAAATGAAGCAGTATAAAACTTATTTTGCTAAATAACACCAAGTGGAGTACGAAATTTCATCAATCTTGACTTTTTATTCCATTAAAAGCCATGCTGGCAGTCTATTGCAAAAAGTTTAGCCCAGATAAATGAGTGCTTTTTATGGGAATCTTTCAAATTTTAGTGTTTTCAATTTTTTATTCGCACTTTTTCCCAAAATTAATATTTTACTTATTTAGTAAACCATTAACCATTTTGTTAAAAACAAATTGCAATTGATTATTGAGGGGTATACAACTACAATTAGAGTTGAAAAAAAGTCAGCCTAGGTAGTAATGGTAAAGTAAGAAAACAAAAACAATTGGTTGATTATTGAGTTCTTGTTACAACTTTGATATTGTTTAAACTTCATTTGTTTTAATGAAGGTTTAAAATAATATCTCCAGTTGTTCTTAGAAATATTTGGGTAAAGTTCCCTGATGATCTGCATTAGCAACAGTGAAATGCGCATAGGAACAAGCTATACCCCTCAATAATCAATTGCAATTTGTTTTTAACAAAATGGTTAATGTTTTACTAAATAAGTAAAATATTAATTTTGGGAAAAAGTGCGAATAAAAAATTCAAAACACTAAGATAAATGAGTTTAGACATGATTTTAAAATTAATAATGATGAACTATTTGACGAGGTAGCTTGTGTTAAAAGTTATGCATATGCAGAAAAAATTGAGGAGTGAAGAAAATACGACACATTAGTGGATCGAAAATGGGTGGAAATTTTTAGCTATTTCAAGGAAAAAATATTGGATGTAAAAATATAATATAATATGTAGAATTTTGTTTGTGTTTACCAGCTTCTAATGCGCCAACAGAAAGAATATTTTTTGGACATCGGAAAAGTCCCAACTAAAAGTGAGTACTTTAGAATCACTTTTAATAACAAAGTGAAATTTTCAAATGGACTGCGCAGAATTTAAATTGTTTTTATTAAACAGCGATATACCAAAAAAATAGATTCAGCAGAAAAATACCAATAATAGTTTAAGGATTTTCGAATTGTTTTTATTTATTATTCATTACTAAATATTTTGTTTTAAAGCCGTGTGAACTTCTATTCGTATGTTATTTTTATTATAAACATTAAAAAAATACATTACTACTTGTCCAAGTGACTAATATTACATTGTTGGAATGTGATATAAAATAAACTTAATAACAAAAATTTTTTATTTCATTTTAAATGTCCTTTTTTCGTTGAAAAATATGGTCACCGTAGCCATAAATTATGAATTTCGTAACAAATTTGTAACCCTTTCTTGCTTAAAATGCAGTATAAAAATATGAACATCCCCTTATTTGCTCTTAAATCAGTTTTCACACATCCAAGAAGTGTTTCAACGTCTTCATCAAAAAGACAGTGGTCTCGCCTAAACAAAAAATTGATTTGAAACGTAAGAAAAGTTTTAATATGAAGAACTTCTAACACATAAATCTGTTAGTCTAACGATTAAAATGTTCCAATATTATCTTCATATTGAAAATAATTTAAAGCTATAAAAATTTTAATAAAAACGAACTTTTTCAAATAAAAAGCAAAAATAATAAAAATAACTAAAATGTATCAAAAATTAAAAAAAAATAGCAAGTTGTTGTTCAGGATTTGAAACCATACCCGGTTTCGAATCCTGAACTATACTATGCTATTTTTTTATAGAATTTTTGATACATAATACATAGTTATTTTTATTACTTTTACTTTTTATTTGAAAAAGTTTGTTCCACAATTTATTTAAAAAACCAGGCACAATCTCATTTATAATATTTTTTTTGAATTTTTGCGTTTGTTTTTCAATTTTATGAACGATAAAGGTTTATTTTTCAAAAATACCCAATTTGTTATCAGATAGGATTTTGTATAGTGAAAAAATAATTATATAATGAATTCGTAAGTTGTCGACGTTTTTAATTGACATAATATAATAATAATACCAAAAATGAAAATACCTTGACGGTGTTAGAAGAAATTTTAAATTATAAAATATAACAACATATCTTAATTCATTATTTTAATTTAAATTTTTCTTTGTAACTCGTATGATGTACGTATTTATGTAAACTAGTGGTATTTTGATGGTTGTGTTTTTAAAATTTTGTTAACTTTTCCATTTACTTATCTTGTTTTTTTAGTTACTGTTATTTTCTTTTTACTTACATATACATACATACATGCATATGTATGTGATATGAATTGTTTTCTTTTTTTCTTAAATATAATGTTAATTATGTAATATTTGTTTTATGTTTAAATATATTTTAACATTCCGCCTATTTACCATGAAGAGTTAAATTTCCTCTTTGAGGTATTTGAAAGTATTCGCATAATTACCTCATCGAAGTAATAAAGCGAATTCGTTTAAATGCTTTCTTCGTCTAATTAAGCTTGGTACTCGAAGATGTGAAAAAATTTCAGCAACATTGAGCATTCACAGACGAGAACAATTTTTAAACCGCACAATTTTTGTTCTTTTCACAACACGCGAGACTAATTCGTCTGTCATAAAATGTGTACGTATACACAGCTTTGTGTGTATTAGGGTTTTTAGTATTCATTTGAAATGTGTTTTTTTAAATTGTGTATGATTAGTTTTGTGCTGCTAATGCGGTGTTGTAGCTGGTTGAAAAATTATGCCAACCAAAAACCATTCTCTTCACCGAATTCGCCACAAGCCCGTGTGTGAAAGCCCATTGATTATTTCGTGTGAAAAATTTTACACGTAACAAGTGATGCCTATATTACCTTTTCGGAAAAAATTTTCGTTTTTATTGGTTCGAAGTATGCAACATTGATCGACTTTTGTAAACAAAAAGAAATGTTTAATTTTGCTTGTTTGTGTCATTATTAAAATTATAAACACTGAGATAATTCCTTCTATAGTAAAAGAAAAAAATTATATTAAATAATGTTTTGGCACAAAAAATTAAAAGTAAAGAAGCCAGGCACATTATTTCACAGATGGCAAGAAAATTTTGGCAGATATATTTCATAAATTTTTCACGAGTTGAACAGAGTACAGCTTTTGCAACATGGTTGGTTGGTTGGTTGGTTTACGTGGCTGCCCACTACACGTAGGCATTCAAGTAGAATCTATAAGATTCCTTTTTGAAAGGACCACTGCACTCGTCGGTGTCAAACTATGTGTAGCCGTATCTAAGTACTCGGATACAGTGATTGATACTAGATCCAACCCGTCGCATTAAGATATCTAATAAGATCGCTCAGTCCTATCTCTGATAAATCTGAAAGGTCCTCTAGTACATGATTGCCTAAAAACTTGTGTCTCGAGATATGCAAAGCCGGACATTCGCAAAGAAAGTGGAAGATTGTCTCCTCTTTGCTTTCTTCTCGACAGCTTCGGCAGAACTCGTTGTAGGACAGACCTATCCTACTGGCATGTCTGCCAACCGTCCAGTGTCCCGTCATAACTGCAACGACCCTCGAGATGTCCTTGCGGTTTCTGCGTGTTAGTTGCATTGAGCGCTTATAATTATAGCAAGGCCACAATTTCTTTGCAACCTTGCACGTGCTTATATTGCGCCATCTGCATTCAGCCTTATGGAAATAATGTTTGAAGATGCAGTTTCTAATAGTGCCAAACGGCGTGGCTACCGTTTCGGTGCTGGAGGCATTCAGAGCAGAGCCAGCCCTAGCCAGCTCGTCCGCCTGTTCGTTGCCTAAGAAATTGCTGTGTGCTGGAATCCAGATAAGGGTGAGATCAGCCTGATCACCCAGTCTAGATAGCATCCTCTTGCACTGCCCTACTAGTATAGAGGAGGTGGTATGTGATCTTAGGGATAGAAGCGCTGCTTGGCTGTCGACAAAGATGCCGACTTTACCTTGTACCTTCCTGTCGACCAGCATTCTGGCCGCTTCCCTTATAGCCAGAATTTCAGCCTGAAAAACTGTGGCTTCGTTAGGGAGACGGAAGGAACGTTCTATACCTAGATCATCTGAAAAGACTCCAGAGCCGACACCGCAGACCATTCTTGATCCATCAGTATATACTCTGACGTCATATTGTCTAACTATTGTACCTCCCTTCCACTCCCGCCTGGATGGAAATAGAACTTTGAACACCTTATCAAAGTTCAGATGAGGTATCATGTAATCAGTGGATTTCCTCACCGTAGGGGGTAGTTGATCCAGGATTCTGGCGTGACCATTCGGCCTTGATCTCCACCACCCAGATGCCGCTAATCTTGCCGCGCTGCTAGAGGATACCGCCAATACATGAAGGTCAATCGGAATAAGGTTAAGTGAAGCGTTCAGAGCCTCCGAAGGACTGGTACGTAAACATCCTGTTATCCCGACACAGGAGGATCTCTGTATTCTATAAAGCTGATCTACCACGTATTTCTTACTTGTGGCCGGCCACCAAACTACAGAGCCGTAAGTCAGTATTGGACGCACGATTGCTGTATACATCCATTTTAGCATGTTGGGGTTTAAGCCCCATTTTGAGCCAAACATCCTACGGCAGGAATAGTAGGCAACCGTTGCCTTTCTAACCCTGTGTTGAACGTTCAGTTTCCATGAAAGTTTTTGATCTAGTATAACTCCTAGATATTTTGCGTTGTCCGATAGGGACAGTTGATGATTCTTCAGCCGAGGAAGTCTGAAGTCCTGTACCTTGGTCTTTGTGGTAAATAGCATCAGTTCCGTTTTGTTTGGGTTCACTCCTAGCCCACAGTCTGTAGCCCAGTTACTGAGTGTGCCCAAAGCGTTGGACATGATATCGCTAATCACGTCCGTGAACATCCCTGAGACCATTATTACCACATCATCCGCGTACGCCACAACTTTAACCCCCGCGGCATCTAATCTGAGAAGTCAGAGCAAGGGTGAGATCACCCCTCCTTGCGGTGTGCCTCTGCATGCCCATTTAGACCTCTCGCTGTTACCTAATTTCGCGGTGACATTTCTTGCCCCCAGCATGTTTATTATCCAGTGTATGATGTAATCCTCTACATCATTGTCCCGGAGAGCATTTTGGATGGCTGTCACCGATACATTGTTGAAGGCACCTTCTATATCTAGGAAGGCCGCCAAGGTGTATTGTTTGTGTTCCAGAGATCTCTCTATGAAACCTACTACTTCGTGTAGAGCTGTTTCTGTGGAGCGTCCCTTAAGATAGGCATGCTGGCTATTTGAGAGCCTTGACGATCCCAGTAGCCGCTGCCTAATGTGGGTATCTAATAGTCTTTCCAATGTCTTTATCAGGAAAGATGAGAGGCTGATTGGTCGGAAGTCCTTTGCGTCTTCATGACTTCTTCTACCGATCTTCGGAATGAATACGACTCTGACTTTTCTCCAGCTAGTCGGAACGTGACTAAGCGAGAGACAGAGTTTATAGAATTTAGAAAGCCAGGGGATGATGGAGCTTTTCGCGCTCTGTAACATCTTTGGCATGATGCCATCCGGACCCGGCGATTTAAACGGTGAGAAACTGTCAATAGCCCATGAGATTTTATCCGAGGATATTATCTCATAATTTACAGTCATTTGTTGCCCACTGATACAGCTGTTCGCACTATACATGTCCTTGCAGCCAGGAAAGTGAGTGTTAAGTAGTATGTCTAAGGATTCCGAAGAGGAATCTGACCAGGAGCCGTCCGCCCTTTTTATAAAAGTTGGACAAGAGTGATTCGTAGCCAGAATCCTAGCAAGCCTTGCAGAATCTCTGGTACTGTCTATGGACTCACAGTAGTTTCTCCATGAGTTACGTTTGTCGATTTTTATAGCTTTTTTATATATATTCAGCTTATCGCGATAGGGTTTCCACATTTTATTCTCGTAGCTTGTGTTGAAAGCCCTACGTACCTCCTTGCGTAGAATAGAGAGTTCTGAGTTCCACCAAGGAGGATAGCTTTTCCGGGCTTTTGTCAAGGGGCAGGAGATCTTAAAGGCTCTAGTAATAGCCTTGTTGAAGATGTCCACATGGTGTTCAAGTCCTTCTATCGTATTCTCGATCTCTGGTACTCGATTTAGTTTTTGCTTTAGAAACCCGTTGAACTTATTCCAATCTGTTCTCCTCGGATTTCTAAAGCAATGTTTATTTTTGTTTTGAAGTCTGACTTCAAAGAGTATCCAATTATGATCCGAAAAGGATCTTTTATTGGACACCCTCCATTTGTCGATCAGAAATCTAAATTTGTCGTTCGTAAGAGTAATGTCCAAAACTTCTTCCCACCCTCTAAATCTGTCCGAGCTCGGAAAGATAAAAGTCGGCGAGTTGCCGGAATTACAAATTGTTAAGTTGTGAGAATTAATGAAATCTAGGATATGCTCACCTCTTTCGTTGATTTCACTACTGCCCCATATTGTGTGCCTAGCATTGGCATCACAGCATAGGATGATGTTCTCGTTGGCACCCATAGATGACATAACCGCTTTCAGCTCGTCTGGCGGTGCTGGTTTGTCATGTGCCATGTAGCATGATGCTATGAGGAAGCTTCTGTCTTCGGGCAGCTCGACCTTAGCAACTGTTAGGTCCGCTGAGCTGAGTTGTGTGCAGAGAAAAATGTTAATATGTTTCTTGGCTATTAGGCATGATCTTGGCTTACCGTATCCTTTCGCATAGAGCACATTGTACGTGGACAAAGGGAACCCCTTTACCTCGGAGTGCGCCACCCAGGGCTCTTGCACCACGCAAATGTCGAGATTCTCCTCGGCTAGGAGAACCTTGAGATTATCTGTCGCACACTTGGAGTGCTTCAGATTTATTTGAGCGATTTTTGTCGCCATTCTATCGTCTATTGTTCGGTTGCCGGCTCTGCCAGCTGCATCCCAACCAGAAGGTTACTAGCTACCTCGACGACGTCTTCGTCTGTACCAGCAGAACTGGTTGGGCGGGTCACCTTGACCTTGGCTTCCCTCACACCGAAAAACAGCTTGGAACCTGCTTTTTCAACAGCCGTTGCGCCAAGTTCCGTGATGGAGAGGATGAGGCAGGTACCGCTGGTGCCGTGGTCCTCAGTGCGTATGACCGACCAGTCATCCATCGGAATGCTAGGGTTCTGAAGCTTCAGACACTCTAGCATTCTTCCACCGTCTTTGCCCATTTTCGGTAACCAAACCCTTGCCCGCGGTCTCAATGGGATCTCCCCAGCAGGGATAAGTTTAAGACTTAACCCATCCCAAGCTTCACTAATCTTAGCGATGCTATTACTGAGGAACTCCCTTGAGAACACGTCCAAGCATCTGATTACCCTGTACCCCCGGTGTATCTCACCGGAGTCGAAACAGGGTGCCGGCTTGTCCTTATTGGCGATTACGTAATCCATTACGAGCTCCGCCAATTTGGATTCGATAGCCCCCCATTCCGTTATTACAGGAGCAATTTTGTCTTCCTTTTTGTTCACCAGTGCCACTAGCAGTTGGTCTTTAACTACCTCGTTAAAGGGCCTTCTTGTGGCTGATGACGTAAGTTGGGTATGAGTGGTCGTCTTCGCTGCGACCTTTCTCCTCTTCGGCGATTTTTCGCTCTCTGCCTGGGAGCGGTTACGTTTGGTGTTAGTGGCTCTGGATGTGCTGGGTATCGAATCCCTAACCTTTAGGTATTCATCTACCACAGCCTGGTATTTCACCTTATCCGCGGCGTCACGCTCATGAGTAACTCCATTCGCAGCATTCTTAGCAATCTTGTCAAGAATGAAGACGGCTTTGGAGTACTGGGATTTGAGGATATCTTTCTGGCTCCTCTTTTTCCTCGGCTTACCCTTCACCTGGCTCTCGGACTCGAGTGCCTGTGTATGGTTTTTTTTTTGTTGGTGCTTGTAAGGCACGTTGTGCAGATAGTGGGGTACTGTGTCTTTTACCCTCTCTATCCGAGAGGCCGACTACTGTCTCCTGGCTGGAGGCAATGAGGTCGTCCTCTAAAGAGACTTCTTCCCTTCTGTGTTTTTGTTTATTTTTATTTATTTTTTGATTAGTGTTGTTCATAATTGTTGGTCCCACGAGTATGCCAGTAAGGGGTGTGACCATCCACACAGTGACGGCGTGCGTGGACTAGACAAGAAAAATTACAACCGGCCCGTGTCTTGGCACCGGAGGGGGAGCTGCTAACGACTAGTCTTCTTTATCCACTAACTAGCCATTCAGATCCTCGGCACAGCCCTCTCCACCTTGATCTTACAAGTGGGGGAGAGACAGGATGGAATAGAGACAGGATGGGAGGAGATTGGGAAAGGATAAGGGGTGTGTGGTTAACCTTTAGTTGTGAAGGCCTTAACGAATCCTTACCCCAAGCCAGGCAATGTATATACAGCACCTGGATTGGGATGGGAGACTCAGCCAGCACTTAAGCCACCACATCGCGACAAGATTGTTAACCCGGTGGTGGTTTGCAACATTAATTCATTAATATTTCAGTAAACTTTTTTTACATGGATTATGTCAACATTTCGCGTAAAATTTTAAACAGAGTACCAAGCTTTACCTAAAAACCTGAGATTTTTGAGTGAAGTTATTATCCGTAGAATAATTACTAATGCTGGCAAATTCTACTACTTTTCATTACTCAATTATATTCAATACTTTTCATTTGGGTACTCAATACTACTCGATACTTTTAACGGATTTTTTGAATTTGTAACGCATAGTTTTTATCTGCAAAATGAAGTAGTTTCTTCAAAAATTAAAAATAGATCTCCAACTATTATTGGTTTTGCATGTCTTCTATTATTAAATAAGAAATAAATGTAAAGCTAACTTTTATTTTAACGTTAACAACAACCTAAGAAATAATTTAATTGTTCTCAAAAAAAGTTATTTAGTTTTGATTTGATTAAAGAATCTTACATTTAATTGTCTTTTTATACAGTGATGTATTTTTATCCACTATTTTAGCCACTCAAATTGCTTAAAAACACAACTCTGAAAATATTGAGTAACTACTTTTGACTATTGAGTAACCAAAAAAGGAAATAATCGGTACCCACTACTCAACACCTTGCCAGCACTACCGTAGAATATTGTAATAGCAAATATATGTATGTTTAAAATAAATAAATGTAAATTTTTACTGATGGTTGTTATCAAGTTGAAGATTCATGTTTTTAAATGAAAAATTCTTAGTCATTCCTAGAACAGCGGTGGAGCAAAATGATTTTTGTAAGTAATCGTAATGCTGGCTACACACATTGCAACGTGTTTATGCAACACGTTTGTCATTCATGTTTCATATTTTGATACACACACTGCAACCAAGAATGAAGCCACGAACACAACATCTATTCTGTATTTTGTACTCTGTCTAATTTCAATGAAAAAGCAAATTGGACAAACACACATGCACACTTTGTTTATTTTTCAAGTTGAAGATGATACATGCATGCGTAATAAGTGTGCATGTGCAAAAGGTGTGCATGTGTTAGTATATACTTTGAACGCTTATAGCTCCCTAAATATGGAACCGATTTAAATAAAATTAAGATTGCGCACATCTATGTAAAACCCCGTTTAAAAACATATAAATCTTTCCAATATCGGTTCAGTATTGCGGCTATGAAATAGATTTGTGAGTACCTGTGCATAAAAATAAACTACAATAATAAATTAATAAAAAATAAATAAAATCTAGCAAACAATTGAATGATGCAGTAATTTTTCTGCGCTTTATTATTGCTAACAAACTTACATTGCAATGCATGTTTTGGAATTTCCACAAGATCGAAATTCATTTTAGACTTATGATTTTTAGAGGAAAGTTGTTTAGAATAAACAGTTCCCTTAAACAAATTGACCAACCCTAATGTACATATGTACATAAGTTGAAACTATAAAAAAGTAGTATAAATATGCGTAAGGACTAATAACTTTCATCCAGTAAAAATAATTAATATATAATCGTTGTTTGAATACCCTTGTTCAAACTTTAAGCAGCTAATGATGTGTTCTTTTTTTAATTTTTATTGCTTCCAGTCTTCTCCTTTCCCCTCCTTTTGTTAACACAAATAAGTTACACAATAACTTCGAAACATTGCTAAATAAACGAACATTAAATTGACAAACTAACAAAACATGCATTTAAACTTTTTATTCTTTGTAAAAATAAATTATTTATGCCGTCTCTTTTTCATGTTTCATGCAGTCTATTATCAGAACTTCGATCTGTTTTGGGCTCTTTACGTTTAAGTGACTGGTTTAATCGACCTGGTATCATTGAAGTTGGCGGCAACGTTGATTCACTAACACGCGGTCATGCCACACAGAGGGGAACTAACAGACATTAACTTTGATCGAGAGGTAAAGTAACCTTTCCAGTTGGTTAATTTCTTTGTGTTTTTTGTTTGTTTCTTTTCCGTAATAAACATGATTTATTTTTGATTTTAATTTTTTACTAACGTTCATGTTGACAAATTCACACTGTCTTTTGAATGTTTTAGGTGTTTCTACATAAAAGTTGTTGCTAATTTTCCTTCTTTTTTTTCTAGATTAAACATTATTTATTTAGACGCAATATGCCATTTGGCAGCGATTTGAGGGCCATAGATATACAACGTAATCGTGACCATGGTTTGGCATCTTATAACGATTTTAGAGAGTTTTGAGGTTTAAGACGTGCTCACAGCTGGGAGGAGTTTGCTGACCTCATTGATTCACAAGTAAGAAACAAAAACAAAAATAATCACACTAACATACAATGGAAGAGAATGGCTGAGAATTAAACTAAAACTCTTTCTTATTTCTTTTAGATTATTGAAAAACTCTAGACCTTAAATGTCAGCCACGAGGATGTTGATGTTACTGTTGGTGCTTCCCTCGAGGCTAATATTGCGGGAGCTTTAGCTGGATCAACCTTCCTGTGTATATTAACTGAACAATTCTATCATACACGTGTCGGTGATCGTTTCTTTTTTGCAAATGGCGACAAGCATGATGGCTTTACACTAGGTATTTGTTTAAGAAATTTGCAGCAGTTTTGAATGAGATTTTCAAATATTAAAACTTAAATAAAACGTTTATAATTAAATAGATCAATTAGCTGAAGTACGAAAATCTAGTATGGCCCGTCTATTGTGCGACAACGGTAACAACATTGCTTCCATGCAGCCTAAAACGTTTTTAACTGTTTCGAAATCGTAAGTACTCGTATTAATCTGTTTTTATTATCAGGAGTGTACCGAATGTTAATTTGTGTAACAAATGCATATTAAAATATCTTTTGTACTGCAAAAGCGAATAATTTAAAAAGTCAAATTCAAATACAATTTTATATTTTGAGCATGAAGTTGGAATATTTTCCCAGTGTTATTCTCGAACCTGTTATTTTAACTATAAAAACTGTAGATGAGCGGTTTTTTGAATTTCTTATACATACTTCTTATTCTTATGAATTGCGAAGGATTCTTATAATACATTTTAAGCCCACATTAAATTATTAACTGGAATAAAGCAATCTAGAAGCTAAAGATAAATTTGAGGAAAATAGGCATCTGCAATACTTTTATTAAAAATACAAATGCATCTTAATTTTTCTATTCCAAATAGAAAATAGTTTTTAACAAAAGCTTAATTTTCACAACGGAAATGATATTTTGTAAGTTTTTTTACTCTATAATTTTGCTGTTTTTTAATCAATATTGAATCATACAATTTTTCTGATGTTCGCTTATTTTTAAGAATTTTCGCCGTTTTAGAGCTTTTTTTAAGACAATCGGCACTGTTGCGGGAATAGTCCCAGCGCCAAGCTTTTACTAGATTTTGAACAATAAATACAAATTTGTGTTCAATTATTTCAATCCAATTTTATTGTATTTACACTACTTTTTATCGCCTCACCACAGTCCTCATACTCGGCTAAAGGTTTCATACCATTTGAACAGCCTAATAGCAGATGATTGGATGTGAGTGCCTCTTGGTTTTAATTTTCTATTGGCACGTACGTCAAAGGACGCGAATTTATAATATTTTCTACTTCAGCCATCATTCCACGGAGTACCTCATCATTTGGTGTTTTCGATGTTGATATCTTATATAATGTTGTTTTTATAGAGCGCACCAAACGCTCCCAGGCACCTCCCATGTGCGGTGCAGAAGGCGGATTGAAGTTCCAGTTAGTACAAAGGGTTGTAAAGTTGCGTACGAATTCGTTGGAGTCAATCTCCTTTATAGCTTCTCGTAATTCGCTTTCGGCTCCAACGAAGTTAGTGCCGTTGTCACTAAAAATTCCCGACTAGAATCGGACCGAAAAAATCAACTCCTGTATATCTGAAGGGTGATACATACGCTGATATGCGGGCTCTTGGCAATTTTGCCATTTGTGGAAAATTTGGTTTCGCTTTGTTCAATTTACACATTTGACATTTACGTACTATTTTTTTAAAAGTTGTTCTTAATCGGGGTACATAATATTTTGTCGAATTTCGTTTATGGAAGTTTCGTGGTTTCCATGATGGTACTGTGTATGAAAGTGTAGAATTATTAATTTCGTTATGTAACTGTTCTTTGGGAGAATGGCTGGATTTTTTAATTCATTTGAAATAATATCATTATCTATACGGCTTTCAATACGCAAGACTTGGTTTTCATCTAAATAAGCGGATAGACTGAAAATAGAGCTATTTTTTGTAATTTTGCCTGTATTTTTAAGGCACAAAATTTCTTCTATGTAATCTTCTTCTTGTGCTTGTTTGATTAATAAAATTTCTGCAGCTTTTAGGTCATCTTGCGAAAGATAATTTGTAGTGTTGCCTTTTCTAAGTTTGCTAATATAGTGTATTACATAAGCTACTGCCCTTAACGCTCTGCGATATTGTGAGAATCGTTTATTGTTTAGTAAACAATTAATTTCTTCTATATGCATAATGTGTTGCTTGAGCTCGCAATCAGTGTTCATATGTATGTCAGTTTGTACTGGCCAAGGCTCTTCACTTGCTTTTAAGAGCGGTGGGTCATTTAGCCATCGACTGCTGTTTGTTAAGTCAGGACCACTTTGTTGCCTCATCCGCAACGTTTAGTTTGTCCGGAACCCATCGCCACTTCAATATCGGTAGTTTCGAGAATTTCGCTAACACGAAATGACACAAATTGATGATATTTTCTTTGTTCTGACCTTAGCCAACTAATCACGGTTTTAGAATCAGACCAAAATACTTTTTTGTCAATTTTTATAGTTACACTTTGGATTATGCAATTTGCAAACCGTGATGCTATTTGTGCTGCCATTAGCTCAAGCCGTGGTATGGAAGTTATTCTTAACGGGGAAACTCTTGTTTTTGAGCCGATAAGAGCCACAACAACATCATTGCCATCTGAGATTCTGAAATAGGACATCCAATTTTATTGTATTTACACTACTTTTTATCGCCTCACCACAGTCCTCATACTCGGCTAAAGGTTTCATACCATTTGAACAGCCTAATAGCAGATGATTGGATGTGAGTGCCACTTGGTTTTAATTTTCTATTGGCACGTACGTCAAAGGACGCGAATTTATAATATTTTCTACTTCAGCCATCATTCCACGGAGTACCTCATCATTTGGTGTTTTCGATGTTGATATCTTATATAATGTTGTTTTTATAGAGCGCACCAAACGCTCCCAGGCACCTCCCATGTGCGGTGCAGAAGGCGGATTGAAGTTCCAGTTAGTACAAAGGGTTGTAAAGTTGCGTACGAATTCGTTGGAGTCAATCTCCTTTATAGCTTCTCGTAATTCGCTTTCGGCTCCAACGAAGTTAGTGCCGTTGTCACTAAAAATTCCCGACTAGAATCGGACCGAAAAAATCAACTCCTGTATATCTGAAGGGTGATACATACGCTGATATGCGGGCTCTTGGCAATTTTGCCATTTGTGGAAAATTTGGTTTCGCTTTGTTCAATTTACACATTTGACATTTACGTACTATTTTTTTAAAAGTTGTTCTTAATCGGGGTACATAATATTTTGTCGAATTTCGTTTATGGAAGTTTCGTGGTTTCCATGATGGTACTGTGTATGAAAGTGTAGAATTATTAATTTCGTTATGTAACTGTTCTTTGGGAGAATGGCTGGATTTTTTAATTCATTTGAAATAATATCATTATCTATACGGCTTTCAATACGCAAGACTTGGTTTTCATCTAAATAAGCGGATAGACTGAAAATAGAGCTATTTTTTGTAATTTTGCCTGTATTTTTAAGGCACAAAATTTCTTCTATGTAATCTTCTTCTTGTGCTTGTTTGATTAATAAAATTTCTGCAGCTTTTAGGTCATCTTGCGAAAGATAATTTGTAGTGTTGCCTTTTCTAAGTTTGCTAATATAGTGTATTACATAAGCTACTGCCCTTAACGCTCTGCGATATTGTGAGAATCGTTTATTGTTTAGTAAACAATTAATTTCTTCTATATGCATAATGTGTTGCTTGAGCTCGCAATCAGTGTTCATATGTATGTCAGTTTGTACTGGCCAAGGCTCTTCACTTGCTTTTAAGAGCGGTGGGTCATTTAGCCATCGACTGCTGTTTGTTAAGTCAGGACCACTTTGTTGCCTCATCCGCAACGTTTAGTTTGTCCGGAACCCATCGCCACTTCAATATCGGTAGTTTCGAGAATTTCGCTAACACGAAATGACACAAATTGATGATATTTTCTTTGTTCTGACCTTAGCCAACTAATCACGGTTTTAGAATCAGACCAAAATACTTTTTTGTCAATTTTTATAGTTACACTTTGGATTATGCAATTTGCAAACCGTGATGCTATTTGTGCTGCCATTAGCTCAAGCCGTGGTATGGAAGTTATTCTTAACGGGGAAACTCTTGTTTTTGAGCCGATAAGAGCCACAACAACATCATTGCCATCTGAGATTCTGAAATAGGACACTGCAATTTCTTCTTCAAATAAGGTAATTGTTTCAAGTTTATTGATATTAACTGTTGGAAGTGCTCTTATTTTTAGTTTTAACGAATGCAGAATTTTCTCCGGTTGTCCGTACAATAATTTTAATGTTGATATTGTAGCTGAAACACACGACGGGTGGATCAGAATGTGTTGGACGGCCCTAAGTGCATCTCCTCTGAGTGCTTTTTGCAGGCGGATTAAATTCTCTGCATCGGTGAAACCGCATACCGCTGTTGACCAAGTATAGGTTGATGTGAAGAGAGGCCTGTAAATACTGGTAACTCTTTGGGAACTGAATGCCTAGCGTTGACTTGTTGTGTTATATTTGGTGTAAAACTACTATGGGGTATAGAAGAAATTGATAGACGAAAAGTGTAATTAACAGGTGCTTCCAAAAAGGTGTTATGCTGTGGGGCTGCTGTTGTCGTTGTTGTTGGCCGCTGTGAAGGATTTGTATTAATAAATGTGGCTTTGTTGTTATATGAAGCTAAACCTAAAGAGGAATATGGCAATTTATTTTGAAAACTAGTATGTGTGTGGTCTGTAGTAATAGTATTATTATTTAAAGATTGAGCTGCTAAATGACATTGGTTTGACGTTGAGGCTGCAAAAATTACATTATTATTTGTTGCGAATTTACTTATTTGCGGGTTGTTGTCTCGTGGTAGTAAAGAAATTTGGTTAGTTTCAGAAAGGTGTTGGGTATTATGTTGATTATTCAGCCACTCGTGCACTGAACTTATATCAGAACTTATATTAGAAGTTGGTAATTTTGTTTTAAAAAATTAGTGTCCCTTTCTTTAGCAAGCCGTCTTTCTCCTTCTAGACGGCGAAGTTCTAAGATTTTGTTACGAAGGCTTAGATTTAGGGAGTTATTAGAGGCTTTAGACCTGTGACTATTAACAGATTTTGGTGAGTCAGGGGGACAATTTTGGTGTTCACACCATCATCGCATGTAAAGCTTGGAGGGTAGTTATCTATACCAATACAATTAAAGTGGTCTGCCTTTTGACATTTTCGACATGATATGGCTTGAAAGGCAGGTGGCTCGTTGCAAACCGAACAAGAACCTGTAGGTTCTGATCTTGTGGCTTGTTCTTGGTGTGGTTGACCCTGAAAAGAAAATTTTTCCAGATTTAGGACTTACAATTTTTGCCGGTTGGATGTGTTTATTCCTCGGGTGTAAATGAACAGATGCCAGTAGATGAATACGACTTTGAGGTTATGTTTGCGACAACGTGACCTTTTTAGTATTCAAAACTAAAAAAGAATTTTAATTTTGTCGCGGGAATAGTCCCAGCGCCAAGCTTTTACTAGATTTTGAACAATAAATACATATTTGTGTTCAATTATTTCAATCCAATTTTATTATATTTATTCGTTAAAATTCCTGTATATATAAAAGTTTATATTTTATACTTGTAAATAATTCAATACATTTTACTTGTTAATACGTACTTTTCTAGTGTAAAAGCTAAGAGTCTAAAAAATATTTTCTATTATTATGGATGTAAAGAACTTTACTTTAATTTCAATCAATCTGATTTGGGTAAAAAAGAATAAAAAAATGGCGCTAATATTATTTTGCGTGTTCATAGGTAATTGGTAATAAAATAACCGGTAAATAAAATAAAAAATGGGTAATCGGTCGACATTGGTGATAACAGGCACAATTATGTGATTTTTTAAAAATAAATGTTGGGAATAATTTCCAATATTGCAGTTGCAATTTTCGGTATATGCGCTATTTTCGCGGGGTTTTCAATGTTTTAGTTTCTTTGCTAATTACATTTTGGAGCTTGGTATCAAATTAAATTCTTACATCAAACTTTGTTTTTATTTTATAGAAAAGGCAATTAATTGAAGTGCTTTTGAAGATTAACTCACTGTTGTTGTAGAATGAAAGAAACATTTCTTACAGGAATTTATATTGAAAGCAACAGTCAAATACAAAGTTGTGAATATAAAAACCAAAAATTCTAGCTAGGAAGAGATTTTTCTGCTTTGTTATGTGTTACTAAGTATCCAAATAACATTTTAATTAACAAGAGATTTTTTATCACATTGTACAATTACAATAATAAATACTGTAATATGCATGCATAATATTATACTAAATACATACAAAAATAAGTTTAAAGAAACAAACAATTAAGCAAAATACAACAAATCTTTGCTTTTCGACTGTTTAGTTATGCACATGTTTACACACAATGTATACATGTGCACATCAACGCATTTCTTTATTAATGTATGTGTGACGAGAATGGAAGAATCAAGAATTATAAGTTTTTGTATTTTATAATAAACTAGCGGATACCCGGCGTGTGCTACTACGCAAAGAAAGGAAAAAGTTTTGTAAATTTAAAGGAAAAAATGAACTTTGTTTATTTGAAAACTGTTTTTATCTTAGTGCTAAAGGATAAACAATATTTTTAGTTTTATTGTGAGGTGTGTAGACATAAAGATTTTTCGGCGTTCCAACTCTGGAGCAAGCCACATACAATTGACCATGCGAAAAACAGGAATTTTCTAAGTTCAAACCAGCAACACTCAGCGATTGGCCTTGAGCCTTGTTGATTGTTATGGCGAAAGCCAGACGCACTGGAAACTGCAATCTCTTGAAATTGAATGGTAAATCAGTTGAAATAATTGGAATTCGTGGTACCAAGACTTCTTCGCCTTTAAATTTGCCGCTGATGATTGTAGCTTCAATTAAATTCTGTGATAATTTTTTCACAGCAAGTCTTGTTCCGTTGCACAATTTCGGTGGATCTAAGTTGCGAATAAGCATCAACGGTGAACCAACTTTTAAATTTAAAATGTGTGGTGGCATTCCAGATGGTTCCAAAGAGTTAAGAAACTCTATCGGATAGTTGACAGCTTGTTCTTCATCTGAAACTGTGTCAATCGATTTGTACTTGACAACTTCACCGGTTAGCTTCAGTTGAATCTGATTGTTTATTTTGTTAACATCGTCATTCTTTGGAGCCAAAATGGCTCGTTCGCACAACCAATTATGATTTCTGAAATTGTCGGCAATATTGGGGAAAACTTTTTGCACAACATTTTGAATAGATGACTCCATTTGACAAAAGTTTTGCGGAAACGTTATTTCATGTGTAGCCGGATCAAACGGAAGTTTTCCATCACCCATATCCAAAAGTTGTTTAGCGAATATTTGTGCAGTAGCATCCTGAAGTAAATGCACACGCATATTTGTTGACAATGTAAGTTTCTGTACATGTCTCCAAAGAAATGACTTTTTCAAGCATGCATTAAGTTCATCTGCTGGAGTTGATCTTGGAACCACGGGTAAAGTTTGACGAAAATCTCCTGCAAGTAGCAATAAAGCTCCACCCATTGGTCGGTCATTTTCTCTAAAATCTTTTAAAGTACGGTCAAGAGCCTCAAGAGATTTTTTGTGCGCCATAGTGCATTCATCCCATACAATAATAGAGCTTGTTTTTAATACTACAGCCATGCCAGAGTTTTTACTGATATTACATGTTGGTGCTTCGGTATGGTTTACGTTCAATGGAAGCTTAAGCGCTGAATGAGCTGTACGCCCACCATCCAATAACGTCGATGCGATTCCAGACGATGCTACAGCTAGAGCAATTTCATTTCTCGATCGAATTCCTGCGAGTATCAAATTGAGCACGAATGTTTTCCCAGTGCCTCCAGGGGCATCAAGAAAAATAATACCACCACTTCCGTTAGCTACTTGCTGCATAACTTTTTCAAAAACAAAATTTTGATCGGCAGTCAGCAGTTGTTTTTGAGTATGAACAAAAAGACGCAATTCATCGGAATTATATTGCCGCTCACGTAGCAAATCTCTATCGAGAACATTATTCCGATCACGTATGGGCGCTGGTAGTCCAAGTTGGCAAAGAATTTTATTGTTGATCGAAATACATCTATCCTCAAGTAGTATGAGTGCTTCATTAAAAATGTCATCCGAAAACTGGATTTCAACATCCGGATTCGTGCTACGTGCTCGTCTTAGTATATCCTCACTCATACTTTCTTTATGATTTTCCCAAAGGTTTTTCGGATCGGAGGGTGCGCAAGTCGTTAAAATAATAGCAAAGAGCGTACGAATACGTGACGGAGAACACGTGAGTGCTGCTTCAGACAATGTCATATACCAGTGCTGATCGTTTTCAAGTAAGCCGAGTCGATAACATGCTGCTCTATAGGTTTCACAGATTTCTTCATTAACCGTTTTCAAATCTTGGAACGATGTTGGCCCTTTGACTGTGTGAAGCAACATTCTCAAATAGTAACATTCAGCGTTATTTGGATGTACAGTGTACACTCGACCCAATGAATCGGATGCGCAAACACCAGCGTAGTGTGGAACAGCAGCACCCCGCTTCCTTCTACAAAATCTTTTGCTTGTTGTGTTCCAAGTGTAATATTTTGGAACTTCATGGTACAGCAATGTTTTCGCAAAATTATCAACTTGGAACAACCCACCTGTTATCAATTTCAATATCAACGTT
This sequence comes from Gymnocheta viridis, assembly GCA_956483585.1. Classification (NCBI taxonomy): domain Eukaryota; kingdom Metazoa; phylum Arthropoda; class Insecta; order Diptera; family Tachinidae; genus Gymnocheta; species Gymnocheta viridis. The sequence goes on from OY101440.1 coordinate 71,733,722, forward strand.
TCTTACTTTAATGGTGGTAGTGAATCCTCCATCTTCTGGCTTTCGCCGTCTGTATTTGGGATATCCATCCTGACCAGTTTGTGTTTCGTTAATTAAATCGCGTGGATATTTTTTCGTACATCTGGCGTCTTATCGGTCCAGGGGTTTGGTTTTCCTAAAAAGGGGCGTGGTCCCACCCACTTTTCTCCTGGTAAGTATTCCAAATTATGCCAATACCATATAGCCTATTATTCCTTCCAGAGTCACAGTAACATGCTGTGAAAATTTTAGGAAGATCGGTCCAGGGGTTTGGTTTTCCTAAAAAGGGGCGTGGTCCCACCCACTTTTCTCCTGGTAAGTATTCCAAATTATGCCAATACCATATGTACCAAATATCATCGATGTAGGTAAAAAAATGCCCAAAATTTGTCGATTTGAACTTTTGGGTTATATGGGCGGTGCCACGCCTCTTTGTCCAATCAAAACTTCATATAGCCTATTATTCCTTCCAGAGTCACAGTAACATGCTGTGAAAATTTTAGGAAGATCGGTCCAGGGGTTTGGTTTTCCTAAAAAGGGGCGTGGTCCCACCCACTTTTCTCCTGGTAAGTATTCCAAATTATGCCAATACCATATGTACCAAATATCATCGATGTAGGTAAAAAAATGCCCAAAATATGTCGATTTGAACTTTTGGGTTATATGGGCGGTGCCACGCCTCTTTGTCCAATCAAAACTTCATATAGCCTATGTCACCCGCCTGAATATTCTGAAGATTCTCTGAAAATTTCATCAAAATCGGCCCACCCGTTTCCGAGTCTATAGCGAACATGGGTACAAACATTTTTGTATTTTATATATATAGATAGATAAGATATATTATGTACTGAAACGCGTAAAATACTATGAGCAATACAACTGCTCTGTGGTGTATAAGAAGCGCTTGTGACTAGCAACCACTAGGTTGTAGGTATAATCCCAGCGCAATTTAAAAAAAAAATTTTAAAGTAAAATTATTTCGAATACCATTTTTTGGCCATATTTCATATTTCTAATGGACCAACTTCCATTATTTTCAGTATAATCCTTCATAGAACTCCATACAAGAGATCTGCTTCATAAAATTGACCGTAGGACAGATGGGGCCATAAAAAAACAGCAGAACACATAACAAAAAAGTCTTTTAGGTCGTTAATTATTCGACCGAATTTTCTAATATTTATACTTAAAAATTCTGAGACAAATTCCTACAGAATGGTCCAAAATTTAGGTCCCTATGTTGTGTGAGGCCTTATTCCTCGATATTCTACATTAGAAGACGGATATCGCTCATTCGACTTTTCTGTCTATAAGGATCCAGAATATTACTTTATGGGGTCTCAAATAAATAATGAAGAAATTACATACGGAATGACAAACCTATATATCCCCTTTCCAATTTTTTTGGTGAAGGGTATAAAAAGAAGTACTCGTAATTAAAATATTTATTCTTTTGAAAATTATATAGATAAGTATGCATTAAAATTTTTTTGCAGTTTGGAATTGACGATGAAGCAATTTCAAATCCGACAAAAATCCAGCACTGAATGAATAAAGACTTTTCAAATTAAGACGTGTTTTAAATATGGATTTTAATATTATAATGTGTACTAAATATGTATTAAAATATATTTTATAAGTTTTTAAAGGATTTACTAAATATATTAAAGCAAAGATCCAAAGGCCAATCCTGTTTAGATTTTTATAAAGAGTGCAACATACTGAGAGACAATAAACGTGACGATATTATAAACATTATAATCGAAGAGATTATCTGTAATAAAAAATCGGTTAAACTAAATGATTTCCTTGCAATTTTTGATGCCATTTGTAAGATTTTTCGCAGTGAGGTGGCTGCAAAAGTAAACTATTTTTTTTTGCAAACCAGCACAAATGATTAATGTTTTTTTTATACTAAATTTACTTTATTAGGAATATTATTATATCCCACGCCAAGGTAAAAGGAATCCCAGCGGCAAGTTATACTCTAAATATGTAAATGCTCGATGCAAACGTATTGTTGATATTTACATCAACATAATTTTTATTTTATTAAGTTTAATAACCGACTAAACATTTTACTTTACTTATGTTTTAAGTTCAATTACCTAAACATTTTATTATTGTTGACTAAACATTTTTATTCTAGATTTTAGTATTAAGGCCTGGTTATTGAACTTGTTGTTGACAAAACAGAAATTAATATTAAATTTGTAATTTGTAAGGTTCAGCAATTATGCAAAACTTGGCTATTTACTTACTAAGCAATTTTAATAAATTTATTGTAAGACAATTTAGTATATAAGAAATGAAAAATAAAGAAATTCGTCAATCATTTTTAAGCCAAACAAAACTTACTTTCTTGATTGATCAACCAGTCTTAGTGTTTCTACTAAGGCTTACTTTAGTTTATATTAGCACATGGTGTTTCTACCTGGGCTAAACCAAAAACAAAAAATATATATACAAACACTCTGAGCTCCAAAGGAAACCTTTGGTGCTCATTTTACGACAGTTGTCATCGCAACATTTGGTGACCCCGGCGGTCCTGTAGCAACACATAGTTCAAACTCGACGGTCCTGTAGCAAGGTACAGGATTCCATCAACAGAACATATATTTCAACTCGACGGTCCCGCCACAAGGTACGGGATTCCATCATCAGAAGATACATTTCAAAAACCGACGGTCCTGTCACAAGGTACAGGACTACATCATCCGAATACACAAACATTTTGGTCTGACGTTCTGGCAGCTCGATCATTTAGTGACCCAAACGATCCTTAAAATAGAAACAGGATCACATCAACACAAGAAGCAATCGTGAAAAATATTGTACATAAGCAATGGAAACGTTTGAAGACCTGGTAGCAGCCCAACAGAAAATAGCGGAGCAAATAGTGGCTATAATCCGCAATTTCAAAAAAAACTCTTTTACAAGAAAAACTTCAGAGTACTATTTGGAGCGTTTACAGCGGCTTGATAAGGCATGACTAGAATTTGAGACCATTGATAACAAAATAAGGTGCCTCTCAAATCTGCCATTACAACACAATTATTTTACAGAACATTGCTTGCGTATTTCGGACGCCACACTCAAATACAAAGAGCTGTTTGATTCCGAAAGTAAAAAAGTGAAGAAACCAACACAAGCGAGGAGACAAATAGAAGAAGGCGCAAGCTCAGGTATGCAGGAAAAGACACAACCTGACAATATCACAAGCAAAGTTCTTCGCAATCAGCGGGCATTGACGAGAGCATTAAAACGAACTATTGACGAAGTCAGGGCAGAGGGAGATCAACAGGTAACATATTACCAGAGCAAATTATTGCTCATTAATAAATATATGCATAAGTTTTCTACAAACAACGATACGTTATGGCAATTAACTAACGAAGAAGAAATGGATGACTTTTACGAAATGCAAGCTGAGGTGCACAACATCCAATGCGAGCTAGAGCAGTGTGTGAATAATGTCAGCCAAAATAATCCACGTAGCACTGAGCATTGTCAACCCCATTTACCAAAAATTCAGATTCCGAAATTCAGCGGCAGTTATCTACAATGGGTAGCCTTTAAAAATCTTTATATCCAACTAATCCACAACGCGTCAATGAGCGAAGTTGAGAAAATGTTTTACTTAACCACACATCTAGCAGATGAACCAAAAGCACTAGTAAAATATTTGCCAATTACCACAGGAAATTATGAAATTGCGTGGAATATTTTGGTTGATAGGTACGATAACAAAACGCTCATTGTGACAACGCTACTAAACAACTTGCTTTCTCATACCCAAATGAAAACCGAAACGGCACAAGCACTAAAAAACAGGGATGCAAAAGTTGGTACAATTGTATTTTTTTAGCACTATTTGAAAATAAAAAGTACAATAGCACCCCCATGCCTAATTTAGCACTATTTCATATATTTTTTATATTTCATATATTTTTTAATTTTATTTCGTTACACGAAAGTATTTTAAGTCATTATTCCATTATGGCCACTCCATGTTAACCATTCGTTGTGAATTGTTTTATACCCAAGGCGGAATTATATAGATGGTGGCGATTCTACAACAGGTACATTGCAATAACAACTGACATCTCAACCCTTATGTTAACATATACAAATTTTGACATACGAGCCTCTAATTTGTGGAAAAAAGTAGAACACCTGTTTAAATACGCCTTGTTTTGAACGAAGGTATCAGAGACGAAAAATGAACTAAATGAACCGATGTTTACTGATATTTAAAGAATTCCTAGAGGAATACTATCCATCCCACATTCTTCTGCAATATGGAAAGATTTATTTTCGTTTCAAAATTTAATAAAAACAAAAGAGAGGAACAGGTTGTTTGTTTCGACTGTCTCTAATCTAATCCAAAAAAAAGGATTTGCTGAAGTCATCTAATTCGTGCTGCTACAATTTAGAAATGACTAAGAGTTTGTTACCAAGAATTATATCATAAACTATAATTTTATATTCAGATCTCAACAACTGATAGTCTTTTGTGTACCTTTTCGAATTAATCATTAAATTTAATTGTCAACTTTGTCTACATAATATACTCGTACAAGTACTTAGTACAAATGAATTTCAGTGTACCTTTTTGTTAATTGTTAAGTTTTTTACATACATATGTATATTTACAAAAGAATTTTTATGCATGTTTTAGTTAATTGTTTTAATAAAAAATATTTAAAAAATAAAAATAAACAATCGGACTGAAAAAAGTACACTTTTTCTGAAAACTTAGTACAATTTGAAAATTTCAATTTGCATCCCTGCTAAAAAATATACATGATGTCACTAAAGAATGCATCCATGGTTTAAGCGCACAAGGACTGCCAGTGGACAGTTGGGACGCCATAATTGTTCACATTTTGTTGAAGAAACTCGATCAATCAACTCAAACTTTATTTGAGCAATCACTAGAAAACAACAAGAGCCTCGTAAGTCTAAAAGATCTGCTTAGATTTATAGAGCACCGTTTCCAAGCGTTGGAAACACGCGGAAAGTCTCATGAATCTGGTGGGGGGAAGGATAGAGCCAAGCTTATAACAGCAGCCACATCAAACCCAAATTGTAAAGTATGTGGAATGACAGGACATCCCATATATTACTGTGAAAGGTTCTTAAAAATGTCCCCAGCTGGGAGATTACAATGGATACGAAAAAAGAAGCTTTGCGTCAACTGCTTTAAATCAGATCATACTGCCAAGTCATGCATGTCACGATCTTGCTCAAAGTGCACAAAAAGACACAACACATTGGTGCACTTAGAACTAGCAAGAGGAAACACTTCAGCAACTTCGGCAGAAGGTTGCCAAGGAACACAAAAACTAGCGTTTGCATCGAATGAAAATAAGCCAATCGTAGCTGCAACAAACAAACACGTCATCGGTAACACTTACGTATTACTAGCCACTGCAAGAGTAAAGGCAGTGGGAGCCAATGGTCACACATGCACATTCCGAGCCCTATTAGATTCGGGATCACAAGTCAATTTGGTTACAACCCGCGTACTGAACAAACTATCATTGAATTCCACAAACTCTTCGTTGCGCATTGAAGGAATAGGCCGTAAAATTCAAAACGTATCCCAATGAATCAATATAGAATTACATGCATGTTCAGGCAGCTATGTCACCAGAATCGAAGCATTTGTGCTTCCGACCATTGTACCACCTCAGCCTACAAAATCTTTCGACACGTCAGACTGGAATCTACCTGAAAATATTAAGTTAGCTGATCCAGGTTTCAATCAAATGGATAAAATTGACATATTGCTCGGAGCAGAATTTTACCATCAATTGATACTCCCACAACAAATAAGGATCAACCAATAACTACCAATTCTACAAAACACAGCATTGGGTTGGATCGTCACGGGTAAATTACAAGAAGGAAACGACAACTTGGTAACCTGCGCAGTGTTTACCCCAGAAGAGCAAACAACAAACCAGCTTATTGAAAAACTCTGGAAGCTTGAAGACACTAATAATACGGAACGAGCACTATCTTTGGCTGAGAAACGATGTGATGATCATTTTGCACAAAACGTAAAAAGAAACAAGGACGGAAGATTCATTGTGCGCCTACCATTCCCAGAAAATCCATCCGTTCTCGGAAACTCTAAAACCATGGCATTCCATCGATTTTTAGCATTGGAAAAACGATTGAACCTTAATCCTGAGCTTAGAACAGGATACAACAAATTCATGCAGGAATACGAGGACTTGGGACACATGGAAGAAATCCAAGAAGAAGACATTCCTGATTCACACTACGTCATGCCGCACCACTTCGTACTGAAACGTGACAGCTCAAGCACAAAACTAAGAGTAGTTTTTGACGCATCAGCTAAAACATCCAGCGGTCCCTCTCTGAATGACATCATACATGCCGGACCAACCGTACAAAGCGAACTATTTTCGGTTCTGTTGCGATTTAGAATGCACAGAATTGTCTTCACTGCTGATATAGAGAAAATGTACCGGCAAATCCAAATCGATGACAACGACCAGTTTTTCCAGCTCATCATATGGAGATACAACAAGCATCAAGATATAAAATATTATCGTCTAAAAACTGTAACATATGGCACCTCCTCTGCACCATACCTAACAACTAAATGCCTCCAACATTTAGCTATTCAAAACACTACAAAATATTCACAAGGTGCTTTAATATTACGTGATGATTTTTATGTGGATGATTGCCTCACCGGAGCTGATTCTATTAGCATAGCATTAGAGTCACAACGACAACTAAGCTCAATTCTAAGTGAAGCTGGTTATTAAGTGGAATTGCACCTGAAGACCAAGAAACCAACTTGGACATAGACGAAAACTCAGACTGCTCAATTAAAACACTCGGATTAATATGGCTCCCAAGGTCCGATCATGTGGACGGTCACAAAATCCAACGGCCACAAGAGTAACAAAAAGAATAATCAGTTCCGAACTAGCCAAGATCTTTGATCCTCTAGGGCTTTTTGGGCCGGTAGTTGTCGAGCCAAGATATTTTTGCAGGATCTATGGCAGTTACCGATTTCATGGGATGACGAGTTACCCATGAATCTTCAGAATGAGTGGAATAAATTTCGCACAAATATAGGAACCCTAAACAAAATAAAGATAGATAGATTCGTACTAAAACATGGAAACCCAGTAACTATAGAAATGCATACGTTTGGCGATGTATCTGAACGAGCTTATGGAACAGCATTCTATATTCGTTCAACATATAAGGACAAAACTGTTTCAACCAGACTGATATGTTCAAAGTCCCGAGTAGCACCCATCAAAAGGCAAACGTTGCCTCGCTTGGAATTATGCGCCGCGGTGTTAGGTGTTGAGCTAACAAATAGAGTAAAAGAAGACCTTCGCCTGCAAAATACGGCAAACTTTTTTTGGTCAGACTCAAAAATTTTTCTTGCTTGGATAAACTCGTCAGCAGCATCTTTCCATACCTTTGTAGCAAACAGGATAACAAAAATTCAAAGTCTAAGCGATACCCAACAATGGCGTCACGTTAGTTCTAAAGAAAATCCAGCCGACGCAATATCTCGAGAAATGGCACCAAAAAACCTATCACAACATTCAATGTGGTTTTATGGTCCGCTATTTCTTTCGAGACAAAACAATGAATGGACAACCTCAACTTCACAAGTTATTGATACACCCTGCAACGAAGAACGTAAAAGGACGAAACATGTGCTAACAATAGCCGCTTCGCAGCAAAATTATGAAGACGTTATAAATCGGATAAAACACAGGAACTCTCTTAAAACTCTTCAACATACGATCGGTTATATGTTGAGATTTATTAGAAATTCTAAAACTACAAATATTTATCGGCCAACCAAAGGGCTCTCGATGCATTTGAATTAGAAGAAGCTATGAATATTATCATCAAGATCATCCAAGCATCAGAGTTTGGGGAAGAATTAGAAAGGCTATCACATCAAACACCCGTACATAAATCAAGTCCTTTGGCTTCGTTAAACCCATTCATGGATGAGCATCAGATAATGCGCGTGGGTGGTCGTCTAGAGCAGTCAACATTATCATTCAAGGCAAAACATCCTGCGATTTTAACACATAACCACCTTATGACAAGGTTATTAATGCAAAGGCTACACTAAGAGAATCGTCATTGTGGCCCACAGTCATTGTTGGCAGCATCCAGGTCACAGTTCTGGATCACGAACGGGAAATCATTGGCACGAAGTACCGTCCACAAATGCATACGATGCACAAAGGCTTGGCCGGTGCTCTTCAAACAATTAATGGGAAATCTTCCGGCAGATAGAGTGAACCCAGCACGTCCTTTCATAACCACAGGAGTTGATTATTTTGGCCCAATTTGGATTCATCACAAAATCAGGGGCAAAAGGCCAGACAAAGCCTATATTGCAGTATTTTGTTGATTTGCGACCAAGGCCATTCACATGGAAGTCGTATCAAATCTATCTACAGAAGCATTCATAGGCGCACTATGACGTTTCATCAGCAGAAGAGGCCACTGTCAGAATTTGTATTGTGACAATGCTACTAACTTCGTGGGAGCAAACAACAAAATTGCTGAATTAAAAGAATCAATATATTCTCAATCAGCGCAAGAGAAAATTGCTCGACAAGGTTAATGAAAGGTACCTGGAAATTCATTATATACTACGATTTAACACCAATTTGGGATAGGAATAAGGTTCTGGAAGTTGGTATAACATCATTTTCAAAGCTCTGCAAGAAATCGGTAGCCTTTGAATCATGTGAAATGCTTTCCAGACAACTTCAACATACCTGGGACAATCTGATTGTCCTCCTAAAAGGAGCCGGAGAGCTGCACTCGATGTTGTCGGGAACATAGCCCATGCTCTATTTGGAGTCCTGGACTCAGAATATGCAGAACAAATGGCTCAAACTATAACTAACGTAAAGAATAAAGAATATCTACATCTGTTACTGAAAAACCAAACTTCAGTAATAGACTCTACAATTAACATTCTTAAGCAAAGCGAGAACAATACTAAAGTGTACTTTTCAGAACTCAAGAAAACCATCTATGAAGATCTAAATAAAGTTCAAAATGAGAATTAAAATTTACGACAAGTCCAAAATCTAATGTCTCTGGCAATGCAATTAAATACACTTGCCTCAGATTTGCAAAGAATTGAAACAGAGCTAGTCGCTGCCCTCACGCATACGAACCACGGTAATATAAGCCCACTTATCCTCACACCAAAACAGTTAAGATCAGAGATTACTAAAATTAAAGGACACCTTCCCATGGGCCGAGCATTACCAGTGGAAGACACCGACTTGCTAGAACTATACAAAATTATGAATGTTAAAGGAACAGTAACTAACACAAATGTAATTTTCGTTATTGAATTACCATTGGTGGACCAAGGAAAATTTGAACTTTACAAGGTCATTGCAATACCAACACATATAAACAATAGCACCATTGTCATAACAACCAACATTGAATATCTTGCTGTTAACGAACACCGCGATGAATACCTTGCACTAAGTCTACGTCAATTCAATAAATGTACCGTAGTCATGATCGACATATCCCAGCATTGCAAATTCAAATGACCAAAGATTCCGGTAGTTATTCCAGTGAAATTGCTCTCTTCAACAACAACCCCTCATTGTAATTTTGGCTATATCCAGAACAATATCTCTTTTATTCCATTGGACAACATAAACCAATGGCTGTATGCCACAACTATTCCTATAGAGCTAACTGCAGTCTGCGGCAATAATATCATACATCTACAGGTCAATACATCTGGTATCATGACCATGAACTCAGCTTGTATAATAAAAGGGAAATTCCTTACCATTCGTGGACACGAAACTAGTGTCACTACTTTGCGCAACTCATACGCAACATTTGGTAATATCACCTCAATAGGAAAACCCTCTGAAGATAAGAAAATATTAGAGCCAAACCTCGTCTTGGATACCAAATTGGATCAGCTTACCGAGATTCAAAAACAACTAACGCACATTAAGAATTCCTCACTTGAAATACATCAGCCAGCTATTCATCACCCAAACATAGGCTTCATTGCGCTGCTTCTATCGTTACTCATAATCGTAACACTGACTGGCTGTCAATTTCGAGTCAAATGCAACAAAACCGCCTCAATCAACCTAACACCGGGTCCGCCAAGGCCAACACCACGTCATTCTATTTCTGAAGTTTAACACTACATGTTTCGCTGACTGCTCAACGCGGGGGAGAATGTTGATATTTAAATCAACATAATTTTTATTTTACTTTTTTATTTTATTTTATTAAGTTTAATAACCGTTGTTGTCGACTAAACATTTTACTTTACTTATGTTTTAAGTTCAATTACCTAAACATTTTATTATTGTTGACTAAACATTTTTATTCTAGATTTTAGTATTAAGTTCTGGTTAATGAACTTGTTGTTGACAAAACAGAAATTAATATTAAATTTGTAATTTGTAAGGTTCAGCAATTATGCAAAACTTGGCTATTTACTTACTAAGCAATTTTAATAAATTTATTGTAAGACAATTTAGAAAAATAAAGAAATTCGTCAATCATTTTTAAGCCAAACAAAACTTACTTTCTTGATTGATCAACCAGTCTTAGTGTTTCTACTAAGACTTACTTTAGTTTATATTAGCACATGGTGTTTCTACCTGGGCTAAACCAAAAACAAAAAATATGTATACAAACACTCTGAGCTCCAAAGGAAACCTTTGGTGCTCATTTTACGATAGTTGTCAACGCAACACGTATCAAAAAACAGACCATTCTCATGCGTTACTCCAGAATGACGCTTAAACCGATAAAATTTAAGATATAGACGAGTCTATTGTTCCTATTTCAAATAAAAACTGGAAGCTTTTAGTATTATTACTGAAAATTATTGATTTTGTATTAAAATCAAAATATACTGTAGAAGATTTAACTGATTTCAAAATTTTAATTGAAAAGCACCATAAAATATTAACGGACCTCCGGTTTATTCGGGTTTGAAGCTGGGATAGTTCAGCGTTGTCCAGGGTCCTCTTGCACAAACTTTCTTGTGTTTCCTTTATTTGTGCGGGTTTCTTTTATTTTTATTGACGATTAACGCAACTTTAATGTATTGGTCAGCTTGGTGGCCGTGGTGATACGTGGCTATAATTGCACTCCTAATGCTACTAACTTATGTACCGGATGAAAATACAGTACCTCTACAAATCTATCACTCCAGGTGATAAACTCTGGGAGTCCTCTATCTGTTACTCCGGGTAAAAACCTCTGGGAGTACTCAAACACTTAATCCTGAGCCAGTACCCTATGACTAGATAAGAATCTGGTCACAACAAAGTCGATAAAAACCGTCATTGCCTCTAACTAATTTTTGAATAACGATGGATTGGTGTTAACCGAATCCCGAATTATAAATTTTTTTGCTTGATCTGCTCGCTGTGATTGCAGTCACTTGCACCATTGTTCACTTGTTTAAAAAAACAATTTACTTTTTTTGTATTTAATATTTCTTTTTATTTGATTATTTAATGTTTATTTATGATTTATATTTATTTTTATTTCCACCTCTACACTCACACTACGTTGCTTACCACCTTGAATGTTTGCCGGAAAAGAGTTCGATTCCTTTTATCGTCTGCCTTTTATACTATCGGCCGGCTACAATTCAGTTGTTTTGCAGCTTGATACTAGGAACACAACTGAGACGAACGGCGAATTTCGTCCAACTCGACGAATTCGTCGGCGGAAATTCGCTGTATAAACACAACACAACGGAGACGAACGACAAAATTTTGGCCTAATTATAAAAAGAATCTAATTACTGCATTCGACTTCTTTAATACAGCATTTCGTTCCATTCACACACAAACGTAGAATAAAGTTTTCGAAGGAGCTGGCGGAGGTTTGCTTGATGATAACTGTGAAACACCTGTAATTCCAATGAATTTGTTTTACTTTTTTAAAAGAAAATCCGATACAATCGAAACTATACTGTTTACTTTTCTAAAACTCGTGATTTGTTTCATTGTGTTATACAGCATATAGTCAAAAACATGATATTTATTGTTTCACAAAATTTTAAATTATTTGATACATGTTTTTGTTTTATTTCCTTAAACAGTATACAATAACTATCAATTATAACAGCTGTAACTTTTTTCGTCGTATTGTGCTTCATAAATTCGTCGTTCGTCTTAGTTGTGTTCCTTGCATTACTCTGGTTTGGCTGCCGATCTGCTCACACCTCTGCCTCTGCTCACACCTCTGCAGCTCTTTGCTATTAACCCTCCGCTTGGCTCTTTTACCGAAGTGCATTACGTTACTGCTACAAAGAAATGCGGTCCTTGCGATACGAAGCAAAACACAAGGAAGCAAAGAGTTATTTATCGAATATAACATCTCGAATAAGCCCACCGCACTCTTTAGCTATAAAATCAAGTTTGAAATTTGCACACTTTTTGCTACAACATGAATTTTGATATGATTTTTTTAGAGAGTTTGACCAGTGTTCAGTATCAGACATAACTAAAGAATCTTATTTTTCCTAAATTGTGTAAAATAGAAATATTGATTTTACCAAAGCAATACTTTCAAAAAAGGTGACCTACAAAAGTACACAATATAAAACCGATCTTTTAATGAACGATGTTTTAAAGCATTTATAATTTTTCTTTTCCTTTATCAAAATAATGAAATATTTGTTTTATGTAATCCATTAGCCTTAAGTCAGTTTTCTAATCATTTCCAGTCTTATAAATTAATTAAAGAAATTGATGAAATTTATGTTATATATATAAAATATTTTAATAGCTTTCCTATTCATTTATATTTTATAAACAATGCTTATATCCAACCAAAAAACTTTTTATAACTTTTTATTATTATAATTATTTATTATTTTTATTATATCCTATTTTTATAAATTTTAATAAAATTATAAAAATTATAAAATTTACTCTCAATTTAGGAATGGCTGAAAATGTAGGTAAGTATTTCATTATGAAATATAAACCACTGTACCACTGTAGTGGAAAGGCATCAACTTTAAATCAATGGTGGACGTTTTAGATTCAAAAACGCTACCATATTAAAGTGAAGCCGGGCAATCTAAATTCAAAAATGTTCACATTTGATTTGAAAATTTTTCTGTTTGAAAGAAACGTCAAAAATTTTCGATTTAAAGTCGCCCCTTTGGTTTAAAGAATCCAATTTTTTAATTTAATTTCGAGCATTATTAAATTAACGTTGAATATACTTTGATTTCGGGTTAACAATGCTTTTAAGTTGAACATTGTTAAATATATAATTTCCAACCTTAGCTGCTTTTCATAGCTGTTTTTTTTCCAATTAAAGTTGAAATTGTTGATTTAATGCTGTTTTTTCTATGGGTGTACCTTAAGAACGTTTTTAACCAGAATGCTTAGCTACACTGAGAAAAAAGTGCGCTTTAAAATTAAGTGTGAAATTTTATTTAAAGTGCCTCAGCCTATAAGTTCTTATGGGGGGCACAAAAAAATATTTTGTAAAAGTGCTAATTTGAAGTTTTTAAAATGTTTAATCTTAATTTAAAAGTTAAAATTTTAGTTTTTAATGTAAAATTCTTAAATTTAAAAATGTTCACTTTATTTTATAATGACAAACTTTATATTTTAATGTTAAATATATTATTTTTAAAGTAATCACTTTTTAATCATTTTTTAAAATAGTATTAAAAGTGAATTCATTTAATTAAAAATTTTTTAACTTAAAAAAATAAAATTAAAACGTGATTATTTTTCGAACAATTTTGTTGTTAATGGTTTCTTTAATCCAAAGTGATTAATTTTTTTGGCTAAAGTTCGTAACATTTTTTATTCAGAAAGAATTGGACATGAGACAACAAAGCAACAAGGGAAAATTTTAACACCAATTAATTTCAACTTACACGGCAGAACAGAAACAACGTTGTTTTTCGGGAGCCGCTACACTCCCATCATCAGTGTTCATGTGTGTTTCCATGTATCCGCCACTGTTTAGGTGGCTCGGTTGAATGTGATTTCAAATTTGTATTTATACAAATAATGTCTAGAAAAAGGATACAAGAGTTATTTGTATTATTATTTTTTTTTTTTTTTTTTTTTTTGTTTTTACAGTAAACACTGTTTTACCACTATCAATATTCAAATTTTACCATCACTAATTAACGTTAAATTAACCCCTTGTTACATGTTTGTTTTATCTCATGTACCACTTTTTCTTTCTAATTTTTGTTTTTACTTAAGACAAACTTTTTTGGTTTGATTAATACTTAAGTGTTATTGCTTTTTGTTTTTTTGTCAACTAGCTGAGTTTTTTGATTTATTTGATCAATTTTAACTAGTTATGTGACAGTAAACATTGCAAGGCTCATGCCAGTAGCTAATTTTTATTTAATGTGATTATTTTTCGAACAATTTTGTTGTTAATGGTTTCTTTAATCCAAAGTGATTAATTTTTTTGGCTAAAGTTCGTAACATTTTTTACAAAAAGCAATAACACTTAAGTATTAATCAAACCAAAAAAGTTTGTCTTAAGTAAAAACAAAAATTAGAAAGAAAAAGTGGTACATGAGATAAAACAAACATGTAACAAGGGGTTAATTTAACGTTAATTAGTGATGGTAAAATTTGAATATTGATAGTGGTAAAACAGTGTTTACTGTAAAAACAAAAAAAAAAAAAATAATAATACAAATAACTCTTGTATCCTTTTTCTAGACATTATTTGTATAAATACAAATTTGAAATCACATTCAACCGAGCCACCTAAACAGTGGCGGATACATGGAAACACACATGAACACTGATGATGGGAGTGTAGCGGCTCCCGAAAAACAACGTTGTTTCTGTTCTGCCGTGTAAGTTGAAATTAATTGGTGTTAAAATTTTCCCTTGTTGCTTTGTTGTCTCATGTCCAATTCTTTCTGAATAAAAAATGTTACGAACTTTAGCCAAAAAAATTAACCACTTTGGATTAAAGAAACCATTAACAACAAAATTGTTCGAAAAATAATCACATTAAATAAAAATTAGCTACTGGCATGAGCCTTGCAATGTTTACTGTCACATAACTAGTTAAAATTGATCAAATAAATCAAAAAACTCAGCTAGTTGACAAAAAAACAAAAAGCAATAACACTTAAGTATTAATCAAACCAAAAAAGTTTGTCTTAAGTAAAAACAAAAATTAGAAAGAAAAAGTGGTACATGAGATAAAACAAACATGTAACAAGGGGTTAATTTAACGTTAATTAGTGATGGTAAAATTTGAATATTGATAGTGGTAAAACAGTGTTTACTGTAAAAACAAAAAAAAAAAAATAATAATACAAATAACTCTTGTATCCTTTTTCTAGACATTATTTGTATAAATACAAATTTGAAATCACATTCAACCGAGCCACCTAAACAGTGGCGGATACATGGAAACACACATGAACACTGATGATGGGAGTGTGGCGGCTCCCGAAAAACAACGTTGTTTCTGTTCTGCCGTGTAAGTTGAAATTAATTGGTGTTAAAATTTTCCCTTGTTGCTTTGTTGTCTCATGTCCAATTCTTTCTGAATAAAAAATGTTACAAACTTTAGCCAAAAAAATTAATCACTTTGGATTAAAGAAACCAAAATTAAAACGTTTATTTTCAAAGTGTTAACTTTAAAATGTAAAGTGATAAATTTGCAGAAAAGTGTTAACGTTTACATTTAAAGTGTTCCCTTTATAAATCAAAGTGTCCCTTTCTAATTTAAACACTTTAATATTAAAAGTTTTAGTTTTGAGTAAAAAGTGTTAACGTTAATTTTAAAGCTTTCAATTCAATTATAAAGCGTCAGTTTATTATTAAAAGTGTTCACTTTGACATTTAAAGTGTACATTTTGTATTAAAAGTGTTAACTTTTAAACTCAAAGTGTCTTTGTTGGAACTAAACGTGAACACATTAAAACGCTACGTAAAAATTTTTATTTCCAAATGGCCTTATTCACAAACGCTTAATAAAGTTAATGTGTACATTAAAACCGGTTTTCACGGTAAGCCAACAATAACTTTATTAATCGTTTATGAATAAGGCCAAAAGTGTTTAAGTTTATTTTAAAATATCGACTTTAAATTGTACCATTAGCGGCATTTGTGTTATTTCGTTATAGTATAGTGAATTTATAAGTGTGAACAAGATACAAGAATGACCAGTCATGGTAAAATTATACAAGAAAGAGACTTGCTGCGAATTCTTGGCAACGATATCTAAATTAATGAGCGGGGTGATTTAACGTACACGTGTGTTGAGGAAGATACGGATCTCCTTAATCTGCTAAAGGAGTTTGATCTGGAAACACTTTTTCTTGACCTATGCAATATTATTAATGTTCCTTAGATGCTGGAATAA
This sequence comes from Gymnocheta viridis, assembly GCA_956483585.1. Lineage (NCBI taxonomy): Eukaryota > Metazoa > Arthropoda > Insecta > Diptera > Tachinidae > Gymnocheta > Gymnocheta viridis. The sequence continues at coordinate 71,750,180 of OY101440.1, forward strand.
CTTTTCGAAGCTTAAAATTTTTGTCAAAAGAAGACATTGCGGAAGCAGAGATATTGGTCTTCGAGCGGAGTTTACAATTCCCATTTCCATATTACTACGTTTATAATTTAGCAAGCTTATTTTTTCAGTTTGGAATAGAAGACGAAACGTTGAGCCAGACTTCGAAGGTTGTTGGTTGGCTAGAAAAAAACTGTCATAACGATTCACCTTGTTCTTCAAATAATTCAATAAGAAACGCATTTGGATACACAATAAAAAGTTTTGTATTAAATTTAATGATATACTGCATCGCAGCCCCTTTCAACATTTTTAAAAAATAACTCAGCCGGAAAACAACTTATTCAACATTACGAGGAAAGGGCATGTTTTACAAATAAGCAACGCGATGACCTCATTAAAATAATTTTATAAGATATCATGTTAACAAAGGCGAAGCTTAGACCGGAACACTTTGCTAGTATTGTGGAAGAAATAATTGGTTTATTTCCCAAAGAAAAAAGTCCTAGGTATTATTAAAAACGATATATTAAAAAGGACATATTATAAACTGATTTCTTTCAGGATTAAATTATTAAAATTAATTAAATTATTTTATGTAATGAATTATTAATGAGTTATAAATAAGTTATTTCATAAATATAAAATAAATATAAATTTAAATATGTTTGAATAAAAAAAATGTAAATTAAAAACAATTAAAATAATCTGTTTCCTTTAAAGTGTTCACTTTTAAAATAAAAACTAACTAATTACTTAACAGAAAGAAATGTTATAATTTTGGTGTTTGGACGACAGTTCATTTACATTTGCATTAACTAAAGGTACATGCATACGCATCAGAGATGGTTGTCACTCACGGTATTACCATAATCGAACGTGAGAGTGCGAACGTGCATAAGCAGACTTTTCGCGTGTGTCAATTTATTTATTAAAACTAAAGATTGAACTGTTTTGTTAGTTATAGTTTATCATTGGCTTATAACAGATTTATAATATAAATTTTCAATTTTACACACTAAAATCCTTTATTATTAATAAGGCCTTAAATAATTATCGATTCTCTTTTATGAAATTTGACAATTGTGAGTCAGACTTAAAATAATTTTGAATTGTTTTTGCTAGTGAGCACAAAATGCGAATTAATTGAAACGTACGCAGAAAAAAATAAGAGATGAGAAAAATTTAACGTTTTGAGAAAAAAAATCTAGCAAACGTTTGCTGATTAATTTGGTTTATAGTATTATTTTATATATTATAGTAGATGTTACGACAGGTCAGATGCAAATGGTTATGCAAAAACGAAAATACAAAATATCGTATATTTTTTATAAAATAAAACAACAGTTTTGCGTAGTTTGATGTTGGTTTACACAAAATTGTTGTTAAATCCAATTGTTTATTTTGCGCTCTTTCTCATCGAAAAAGTTTTTTGCTCGTTTGTCTTCACATGAAATATTTTCAAAAAGTTTTGTTTGTTTGCACACACTATTTTATATAGTAATTACCAGGGCAAGTTTCAATATGCATAAAAAGTATTAAAATATGCATGCAAATATTCCTAAAAAAAACTTTAAAATATGCACCCGAAAAAACGCAGACTAATAACTTTTAATCAGTTTTATTAAAAAAAATTTTTAATCATAAGACTTTTCAAATTATGTTGTGTTCAATTATATGTTGTTTTTGATCCTGGTCAACGTTAAAAAATATTCTTAAAATCTTCTTAAATATTCTTAGTACTTTAAAGTTTTCTTTAACGTCTTGTAGGACGGATAAACTTTCATGTAAAGGAAGTCCTTTGGCTTCCAATTTGATTAACTGTGGCAAATACATTAAAAATTATCTTTATAAATCTTTTTTTACCGATGAATTCTAAACAAAGATCTCCATTTAGTGGAACAAAACATGTAACATACAACATTTTTGGGTAACAAATTTTTAATGATCGCATTGTGGGGACCATATAAGGAGCTGCTTCAGTTATCACAAGCAATTTTTCTTAAAACGATTTGCTTAATATACAAATTTATTCCATTTTTATAAAAAAATGTTTTTTTGGGAAAAATTTGCAAATGCATATTTTTTATGCAAAAAGAATGAAAAACTTGCCCTGGTAATTACAAACAACATTTTCACAACATACGACTCCTTCAACAATTTGTGAATTGTTTAAGTACGAAAGTTTTCAAAAACAAGTCAATTCGCCGACGTTTCAATACACAAATTTGGTAGTTTTTCTTTGACATGACATAAGAATTATACAAATGACAATATTTTACCAAGAGTATATTAATTAGGGGATACTTCCCAAAAGGCGAATTTTGTTTGCAGTTGAAAAAAAAATATTGTCTGTTCTATCAATAAGTGAAAAAGTAAAACAAAAGGCGAAAAATTTATTGGAATAATTTGATTGATTGGTGTTTGAATTGGCAATTCAGGCAAAACTATAAAAAAATATTTGTTGATGTTGTTGTTGTTAAATTCGGAACGAGTACACTTGATAATACATACTTAATACATAGCTTACCTGAACTACCGGTACATTTCAAATTACGTTTTAGAAATGTTTAACCTACAAATGGGAAGTTCGATAATATAATTGGTCCTGATATGTAACTAAAAGTTTCTGAAAGCAATTCGTATATCTAAGGATCCATTATTTTTTAATTTTATTTAATGAATTATTAATGAGTTATAAATAAGTTATTTCATAAATATAAAATAAATATAAATTTAAATATGTTTGAATAAAAAAAATGTAAATTAAAAACAATTAAAATAATCTGTTTCCTTTAAAGTGTTCACTTTTAAAATAAAAACTAACGCTTTTAATTTGAGATTGAATGTGTTAACTTTTAATTTAAATACAAACATTTTTAAATTGGGTTAAAAGTGTGAACTTTAAAATCAAAAGTGTTTAAATTATTTTCGAGAATGATAATATTAAAATGTAAAGTTTTCACTTTAATATTCAAAGTGCTAACATTAATAATTTACATTTTAAAGTGTAAACTTTAAAATTAAATATTTTTCAATACGGCTGGTTTTCATACATGAAAATTTTTAATTTTAAAGTTTCTTGTACTGGATTTAAAGTGAGTTTAAAGTGTTTCTTTTCTGAGTATACTCTTGGACTAAAAGTTTTCAACAGAATGAGAGTTTTCCACTAATAAGTTTATGCAAAAAGTTAAATTTGACAGAATTGTACAAATTAATAAATTATTTATACATTGATTTGGTATTTGAATTGACAATTTTAATACATACTGGTAATATATAATTAGCTTTTAATATATTCTAACCAGAAACTTACCCAAATAAATATCCTAAATATAATATTAAACAATAGCTAAACTAAAACTGATTAATTATTAATGTATGGTATGTACAATATATAGATAATTATATTCGCTTTAAGTTGTATATATTTAAAATTTTTGCGGAAAATAAAGAAATATATCGCTAAACTATCAATATGTTTATAGAATAGAGTTGACAGAATTTTCGAAAATAACAACGATCTACGCGTTACACGCTCCCCTTGCCGATAATTAATAAATATCAATGTATTAGAGAATCGTTAGGAATATTGCACTTGAATAACTCGAATAATGAAGATACACATTCATTCAAATGAAATGCTCATTATTACGTTTGTGCAATTTAGTTTCTTCGATTTCTCGTTGCCATTGATTACGACTAGCCTGCAATATTAAATCTTGCAAAGATCCATATTGAGAGTTGTGGTTTGATTTAGATGATACAGCGAGATCTCCCTCGTCTTCATAAAGATTTTCGTACACGTAATCGGGATCCACTTCTGAGGGAGGTTTCAATGGAAAATCTTTATAGTCGTCATCTACTTCTGAAACATCATCGTCATTTTTATCCTGCTTATTAATGCCATGTTTTTCATTGAAAATTTTTAATAATTCATCAATTTTTTCTGATGGCATATCGGAAACCATTTTGACAGCAATCTTGCGGCGTGAACGCTTAAGGTTCTTTTGTGGTTCATCAGCCAGTTCAAAATTTAGTGAAGTTTTCAATGTGCTACGTGAAATCTTTAGGTGTTTAATAAGACTATGATATACATTTAAGAAGCGGTTGTCTGTGGTATCCTCTGTTTTGGGTTTATTAATATTGTAGTTAGGATTTTCCTTAATGAATCTATTCAACAGTTCGAAAGTTCCCTGTTGATCTTTTTGCGATTTTAATAATTCAACTGAAATTTGAATAAAGAATAAAACATTTTTAAACAACAGTTCAATATTCCTTATGTGTTATTTCAGATACATTTCTGATTTATCGCGAAATTTACCTTTTTGGTTAGTTAATCCAAGTTTTTGTTTGAAAACACTCCATTCAATCTCGTTTTTAACATTGTTGTTGCCGTTTTGTATTTTGTTACTTTGGTTGTCAACTGTGTTCTTAATGTAAAATCCATTGGATATGTTGACCAATAGAGTGAATTTCATTAGAAGTAGCAGTGCTGCACTATAAAAATTCATTTTCCTTTAGATTTTAATAGATATAAATATTTTTGGAGTGTTCTTCTCGATGTTGCGATTTGAGTTGCCAATTTTTTACTGATGTTATTCTTCGTGTATTCTCAACTTTTATAGTACACAGCTTCTAATTTAAATTCTTACACTCAAAGGAGTCTCTTTTTGTTGTTGATTTTTAGTATTTTATGTTTGTCCATTTCGTTATTATTTGCTCACTGCTTATTTTATGTACTGTGTGTGCCTTATTCCGCATTAATTAACAGAAAGAAATGTTATAATTTTGGTGTTTGGACGACAGTTCATTTACATTTGCATTAACTAAAGGTACATGCATACGCATCAGAGATGGTTGTCACTCACGGTATTACCATAATCGAACGTGAGAGTGCGAACGTGCATAAGCAGACTTTTCGCGTGTGTCAATTTATTTATTAAAACTAAAGATTGAACTGTTTTGTTAGTTATAGTTTATCATGGGCTTATAACAGATTTATAATATAAATTTTCAATTTTACAAACTAAAATCCTTTATTATTAATAAGGCCTTAAATAATTATCGATTCTCTTTTATGAAATTTGACAATTGTGAGTCAGACTTAAAATAATTTTGAATTGTTTTTGCTAGTGAGCACAAAATGCGAATTAATTGAAACGTACGCAGAAAAAAATAAGAGATGAGAAAAATTTTACGTTTTGAGAAAAAAAATCTAGCAAACGTTTGCTGATTAATTTGGTTTATAGTATTATTTTATATACTATAGTAGATGTTACGACATGTCAGATGCAAATGGTTATGCAAAAACGAAAATACAAAATATCGTATATTTTTTATAAAATAAAACAACAGTTTTGCGTAGTTTGATGTTGGTTTACACAAAATTGTTGTTAAATCCAATTGTTTATTTTGCGCTCTTTCTCATCGAAAAAGTTTTTTGCTCGTTTGTCTTCACTTGAAATATTTTCAAAAAGTTTTGTTTGTTTGCACACACTATTTTATATAGTAATTACCAGGGCAAGTTTCAATATGCATAAAAAGTATTAAAATATGCATGCAAATATTCCTAAAAAAAATATGCACCCGAAAAAACGCAGTCTAATAACTTTTAATCAGTTTTATTAAAAAAATGTTTAATCATAAGACTTTTCAAATTATGTTGTGTTCAATTATATGTTGTTTTTGATCCTGGTCAACGTTAAAAAATATTCTTAAAATCTTCTTAAATATTCTTAGTACTTTAAAGTTTTCTTTAACGTCTTGTAGGACGGATAAACTTTC